>JAJOZX010012360.1:17500-97932 GCA_023014485.1 Bathynomus jamesi | reverse complement strand
TCATGTTTATATGTGTTTAAAAATGTATAAATTTCTAAATTTTTTTCATAATTTTATTTTCATAATTTTTTCATTATCTGGTCCAATGAAAGACCGTTTGAAGTCATAGAATGGCAAAGAGACTCTCCAAAAGTTAACGTGTGGCTTGGAATGACCAAATCCAAAATTTATGGCCCATTCTTCTTTGCGGAAGCAACTGTAACAGGTACCGTCTACCTTGATATGCTTCAGCAGTTTTCTCGAACCACAGCTTCTTGATGATGGCATTCTTGATAATGTTGTGTTTCAACAGATGGAGCCCATGTCATTATGCTCTAATTGTTCGAGAATACCTCAACAGACGCCTTCCGAATCGGTGGATTGGACGTGAAGACCTCGACCTTGGCCTCCGCGTTCTCCGGATTTGACACCCCTGGATTTCTTTGCATGGGGTTTCATAAAAACAAAGGTTTATCGCCAAAAGATCAATGCTTCTTGTTGAAACACAACATTATCAAGAATGCCATTATCAAGAAGGCCTCATTTGGAATATGCCGTTCAGTTTTGGTGCCCGTACTTGCGTGAGGATATTGATAGGTTAGAAAGGGTTCAGCGTCGTGCCACGAAACTTATTCCGGCATTGCGCAATAAGCCTTATGAAGATAGGATTAAAGTGTTAGACTTGTATTCACTCGAAACTAGGAGATTAAGGGGGGAGCTTATTGAAGTTTTCAAAATCGTTAATAACATCGATAACGTAAATTTTGACAAATTGTTCACTTTCGATAATAGTAATACTCGCAATAACGGATTCAAGTTACGTGGCAGACGTTTCATTACTAATATCGCTAAAAACTTTACGTTTAAAGTAATTGATAAATGGAATAATCTTCCCGCGTCAGTCGTTCATTCTACCAGCGTTAATGTGTTTAAGAACCGTCTTGACAGACATTTTAAAAATATTAACGTTGTTTAAAATTAAAAAAAAGTTAACAACAGGAGCTCTGGTGGTGGTGCTCGAGGATGAGTCTGTTGACGATGAATGCCAGCTTGTGACATGCCAGCGTGATGCCAGCAATAAAAAAAAAAAAAAAAAAAAAAAAAAAAGTAATTAGACTAACACGAATGTAGATGTAGCTCATAGCGTAAACTAACCACTTTTGTTTAACTTTACCTACTTTTTTTTTTTTTCTTATCCTCCTTACTTTGCATGTCTCTAACTCTTTTCTTGCATGTTTGTAGTTTGCATGGTATGACAGTGAGTTAAGACTGTGTTTGCATGGTTTGTAAGCGTTCTTATTTTACTTCTTTTCATCTTTCACCCCTCTCCTATATTCTCCGACTATTTTTCTGACTTGTCGGCAGTGGCCGCGGATGATGATGGTGAGACTTTTTCCCTCTTTTTCTGAATGAATGTTAACCCACGAATGATAGGTGTTGCTCCTTACTTAACCCCTTATTCTCCTCTCTTCTCTTAACCCCCTACTCTCTCCTACTCTCGGCTAGCCTTAGAGTGGATCTTAGGGTCTTTGTTAGCCTTAGCTTCTGTAGATCTGTAGATCTGTAGATCAAGAAGCTGTGGTTCGAGAAACTGCTGAAGCATATCAAGGTAGACGGTACCTGTTACAGTTGCCTCCGCAAAGAAGAATGGGCCATAAATTTTGGATTTGGTCATTCCAAGCCACACGTTAACTTTTGGAGAGTCTCTTTGCCATTCTATGACTTCAGACGGTCTTTCATTGGACCAGAAAATGAAAAAAATTATGAAAATAAAATTATGAAAAAAATTTAGAAATTTATACATTTTTAACACATATTAAACATGATAAACATAAATAAAAGTGTGTTTTTAAAAAATTTGTCCGATTTCATTGAAATAGATAGTTAATTCTGGGACACCCTGTACTATATCGGTATTTTACAATCTTGAGACGTAAGAGTATATGAACTTTTATATAGTTCTACTGTATATATTCATTTATATATTTTATTACCTTTCTATAAATATACGTGTATATACAGGGTGTTCAAAAAGTCGCATTACAGTTGGAAAATTTATTTATTATACATATATATTAATAGCTATGTACTAATGTAACTCATATGTACAATACATGTGTAATAAATAACTTAATAAGTTACACTTAATTTAACTTTATTTATTATACATTTATTTTACATACGAGTCACAATAGTATATAGTTATTAATATATATGCATAATAAATAAATTTTCCAACTGTAGTGCGACTTTTTGAACACCCTGTATTATATATTAAAGTGTGAATATTTTGTCAGTACCATTTGTGCACTTTTCTCACTCATTTTGTATTCATGAAGTTCGGTCTCTTTGGGATTCACTTGAAGAGAGTAAAAAATTGAACTTGTCGTAAATACAATTATAAATAGCCTCTCCAGCATTTTTTAAGGGGTTACTGCACTCCATACACACACACACACACACACACACACACACACACATCTCTCTCTCTCTCTCTCTCTATATATATATATATATATATATATATGTTACAGTAAAATTGTGAAACTAATGATTCCATGAAATGCCTGAAATTTTCAGAATTTCGCATAATTACTGCTCCCCTTAAGGACTACAGGAAGTTACTAACCTAACCTAACCTGAAGTCGCTGAATGAAATCACATGTACATATGAATTTCTGGCTACGCCCCTATATAATATATATATATATATATATATATATATATATATAGTTGATGTTTTTGAGCGACCTTGCGGAGAAAACGCAAATCTTCTTTGCTCCTCATGAATTATGCACAGCATCAGGTCTATTATGTAAATTGTACAAGCGAATTTAACAACAATCTTGAATACCTTTTTTTCTCTGATGTTTAAAACAAAATTAAAATCGTGTTTTTTCCAGTGATAATGAACCAAATACGGTGATGTAAGTACTTGAACCTTCTATATACTTTGCAATGGTTCACGTGTTTTATAAAACTATAATTTTGTCAATCTTGATTTAAAAAAAATATATATATTATATATATATATATATATATATATACACACTATAATTTTCTCAATCTTGATCTAAAAAAAAATATATATATATACACACACTAACGATCAAAAGTTTAAGTACACCTACAAATTTACAATGTTTTGCTGCCTAGCTCATGACATAAACTTCAAATGTAAACTTAACAGGTACTAGAGATGAATTTGCTTACCTGACTTTCATATTGTATGCTTCAGTGCATCTGCCCTATGCAGTGTGTTGTAACACAGAAGCTTCTTCAAAATAGCCTTCAAAATGTGTTAATGTACGTCTAGCATGCAACCTAAAATTAATGCCATTAGCTCTGCACAAAGGTCCAAAAACATTTTAAAAGTCTTTACTGGGGTAGTGTGTTTCTTCAGGAGTATGTTAATACATATGTTCAGTTATTAACACGCGCTGCAGGTCTTTACATATATAATCCTTACAGAGGAGCTAACTGTGTAGTTTAAGGTATATTTCTGTGTTTCAAAAAGCAAAAATGGATGCCAAAGCCCAGTTAACAACAGAAAAAAGACGGTCGATTGTAGTTTTGAGAAATGAGGACCAATCACTGAGGCAAATTGAAAAAAAATTAAAAGTTTCTGTGAATGCTGTTGCTTGTGCCATTAAACTGTACGAAGAAACTGGTCAAAATAAAGAGAGAAAAAGGTCAGGGCGACCAAAAACCACAACACACTCAGAGGACAAGTATATCCGAGTCACCAGTCTGCGCAACAGACGCCTCACAGCACCTGAAATCAAAGCCCAGCTGAACAACTCCAGAAGTACAACAGTTTCAACATCAACTGTTCAGAGAAGACCAAGAGAGGCAGGATTAAAAGGACGAACTGCAGCAAAGAAACCAATGCTGAGACTCCAGAACAAAAAGAAAAGGCTAGCCTGGGCTAAAAAATACCAAAAATGAACTGTTGAGCAGTGGAAATTTGTCTGTTGGACTGACGAATCAAAGTTCGAAGTTTTTGGATCCAAACGCAGAGTATTTGTGCGGCGCAGAGCGGGTGAAAGAATGACACAGCAGTGTGTTGTGCCGACAGTGAAGCACGGTCGAGAAAGTGTGATGGTCTGGGGATGTTTTACAGGGGAGCAAGTTGGAGATCTCCACAAAGTCACTGGAATACTGAACCAACGTGGCTATCACAGCATTCTACAGTGCCATGCCATCCCATCTGGACTGCGACTAGTTGGCAACAGTTCATAATGCAGCAAGACAACGATCCTAAACACACTTCCAAGCTGTGTCAAAATTACCTGAAGCAGAAAGAACGGCAACGTCAGCAACAGTTATGGAATGGCCAGCACAGTCCCCGAATCTGAATCCCATCGAGCTAGAGTGGGACGAACTCGATCGACGAGTGAAAGCCAAGCAGCCATCCAGTGCTCAGAAGCTCTGGGAACTCTTGTAAGAGTGCTGGCAGCAGCTTTCACCAGACTATCTTCTTTCTCTTGTTGAGCGCCTCGAATTTGTTCTGCTGTAATTGCTGCTAGAGGAGGCTATTTTGATGAATCTAAAATTTAGACTGCTTTTGGTAAATTGTCCTGATTTGTTATTTAAGTTCCCATGTTTGTATGATACTTATGAATTTGTGTCATGATAACTTAGTTAATAAATAAAAAACTTTAAACAAAATTTGAAATTTATGAATATTTCAGGGTGTACTTAAACTTTTGACCGGTAGTGTGTATATATACGTATATGAAAATTAAATGAATGGAAATGAAAAGGTTTATTAGCAGACTACAGTCCATGTGACAAATATTATTAATACAATGACAGTTCACATACTAAGGATAGAAATATATACAATTGATTAAAAATAATACAGTAATGTCGAATTAAATAGAGCTATAGACAGATATTTTTAGTGCCAAGAATTTCATAGCTTAGGCCTTAGAGGATAAACGGCAGGACGCATGGATTGCTTGGATAATCGGGTTGGTTGATTTTTTAATTCTTTGCATTAGACTGTATTGAACACGTCTGGTTACCTCCGGAAAGCTCGGGACATTGCGGGTAGCAAACATTTGCGAAGCTGGGCATCTCGGGGGTAATTTATGTAAGAGTCTAAAAGACCTGTTGTACAGCAAATTTAGGGTTCTGTCAGAACCTTTTTTATAATTCATCCAGAGTTGCTGTCCGTATATATTACTGCAGAAAGTACGAAAGAGTGTCTTCAGCTTCACTTGTACAGAACCGAAAGTTCCTTATAGTCATATTCGCTTTAGCACAAAGGCTTCGAGATTGTTTTCTTATATCTGAGTCATCAGTCAAGGAGCTGGTGATAGTTTGACCCAAATACTTACACTCTTGTATTTCCTCAATTACTTCACCTCTCATTTTAAACCTAATATCAGCTGGCTGATTACAGCTTTTAGGATGAAATTGCATAATCTTAGTTTTTGTAGCATTAAAAAGAATATGTTTCTGCGAATACACTTCGCAGACTTTGAGTAGCTGATCCAGACTTTTAACAGAAGGACTTATTAACATCATATCATCGGCATAAACTAAGTTATTTATCCTTGTGTTATCTATACAACATCCTACTGTTGCCTCATTAAGTGAAGCAATTAATCCATCAATATACACATTAAACAGCATAGGAGTGAGCAAGGCGCCTTGTCTCACCCCGCAAGAGGAGCCAAAACAGTCGGATACTACATTGCCCCACCTAACGGTAAAAGATTGATGGGAATACCAAAATTTCAATAAATTTAATATGTGTATGGAACCTTCCTGTCTTCTGTCTCCTTATATATATATATATATATATATATATATACACACACACACACACACCTTGTTAACTTTGTTGCTGTTTCGTGCGTTGGTCTCTCTTCACACGGAGGTCAAGCTGGTGGCCCCGCCTCTAGGTCTGACTTGGTGAAGGAGCGAGTTGCTTTCTTGCGCTCTCCACCGTACATAGCCAGGTACACCCGGCTCATCTGGTACTGTCCTGAGCCAGGCATCTAGTCTTTTCTTGAAGATTACAATTTTGACCTCTGTAACGTTTCTGAGGTCCTTTGGAAGCTGGTTGAAAAGTCTTGGCCCCCTGACAACCAAACTCTTTTCCTTCAATGTTGAGGAGGTCCCTTGTCGGGCCTTTAATTTGAGAACACTACACATTCTGCCTTTCCTATTTTCCACTGTTGTTTGAATGGTAATTGGGTTTAGTTTTAGGTTTGGTACCAGTTTTTCGATCATTTTCCATATGTAGATTATGGTGTACTCTCTCTTCTTCTTTCCAGGGAGTACAGATTTAGTTTACGTAGTCTTTCCGAGTAGTTGAGTTCTTTGCAGCCATCAATCTGGGCTGTGAAATGTCTTTGCGTTTCTTCTAGTTTATTAGTTTCTTCCTTTTTATATGGGACGTCAAAACTGAGCAGTATTCAAGTTTTGGTATAATCAGTGTTTTTAGCAGGAGAATCATTACTGTTCTGTCTCTTCTTTTGAACGTTTTTAGTACCTGTTCCGCGACTCTTTTTGCTTTTGCGTTTCGAATTTCGCATCATCTGTCATTATTACCCCCAGATCGATCGCTTTCGTGCTTCTCTAAATTTCCTGTCTATCTGAAGCATAATATGCAGTTTGTTTAAATTCCTCTTTTCTACCATATCTCAAGAGCTGAAATTTCTCGGTGTTAAATGACGTTTTCTTCTGACCATTTGTATATTTTGTTCGTGTCCCTCTGCAAGGCCTCCACTTCATTTGCATCGCTGATTTTTCTGCTGATCTTTGTATCGTCCGCAAAGGATGTTACTATACTGTTGCTGTTTACTCCGTTGTCTATGTCTGTTAGCATGATAATGAACAGGAGTGGGGCCAGTACTGTCCCTTGTGGTACTAAGCTGCGTACTTCCGATTCTGATGATGATATACCTTGAACTTTGACCACCCGTAGACGTTCTCTGAGGAAGTTGTAGATCCATTTTCCCACTTTGCCCGTTATTTCCATATATTTCATTTTATGTGCTATTATACTGTGATCACATTTGTCGAAAGCTTTAGCAAAATCCGTGTATATGACATCGTAGTTGTCATTGCCTTCCAGTGCATCTAGGATATTGTTGTAGTGTTCTATTAGTTGTGATAAGCATGATCTACCTGATCGGGATCCGTGTTGATTTTCATTGAATCTTTCCAGTGTCTCCAAGAAATCATAAATTTTCTCTTTAACTATTCTTTCAAATACTTTGGTGAGGTGGGACTTCAATGACACTGATCTATAGTTATTTGCTTGATATATATATATATATATATATATATATATGATGCAAACCCACAAGGAAAAAAAGAAAACGAAAAAGAAAAATGATTCCGAATCATTTTTCTTTTTCCTTTTGGATTTGCATCATTCATTCATTTCACGTGTTTAATTGTTAAATTCATCCCATATATATATATATATATATATATATATATACATATATATATATATATATATATATATATATAATATATATATATATATATAATCAGGTCATGAACTTATAAACTGGTCTCCACTTTGCCGAGGGCAACTAAAATATTTAGCCGGGCAATTGAAAGACAAATCATTTAATAAAACGCCTCGAAAGGAATTCTTTTGTTTGGGCATTGTAGGCAGCTAGACTCCCTCTGCTCTCCCCCCCCCTCCTCCCGTGGTTTACTGAAATTACGAGTTAATAAATGATGGTTTCAACAGGTGTACGAAGTTTTTAACTGATTCAATATACAATGTACTGTACTTCTTGTGTTTTTGAATTGTTAATATATATATATATATATATATATATATATATATATATATATATATATATATATATATATATATATATATATATATATATATATAAAAGATATTCTATTAGAATTTGAATTTGTTAGTACGCGTATATAATTTTCATATTTTATTATATTGCCGAAGGAAACTTGTAACATTTCTAACAATTTCTATATTAATTATATGAAATTATTTTATCTATTTGGTAATAGACTGTTTTCATTCATAACAACAACAACAACAACATGGGATTTATTAAAATGTTATATATACAGTATATATGTTTTACACACACACACACACACACACACATATATATATACACGGTGTCCAAAAAAAAACTAAACACGCAAATTAATAACATGTATGCGTTCTCATAAGTTTGAATATAATAATTAAGATTTCTTATTCCAATCAATTTAATGCAAATTTATATTATTTGAAAAATTGTTCAATATGGGAACCATTTTGTTCTATACACTTAACCAAACGCGATCGCCACTCGTCCACGCATTTGTCTACATAATTTTGTGAAACTCTTTCCCAACCATCTATGAGTCTCCGTCTTAAATCATTTAAATCTTCAATATTCTGCCCAGGTATGTAAACCTTAGAAGATAGAGCTTCCTATATGCCATAATCCATTGGTGTAAGGTCAGGGCTATTTGCTGGCCAATTTTCGGGCTCGATAAAACTAACCTCTTGAGCTCTGAGGTACTCTATTGTCTGACGAGCTCTGTGTGCTGGTGCGCCATCTTGCTGAAAGGTGAAATCATTACCACATCTGGCTTGCATATCTTCTGGATAAATCGTCAAAACATGATTAATGTAGTAGTTTGCATTAATCCTGGCTCGAGGTGCAATAAAAACTAAACGAGATTTGCCCATCTTCGATACGCACTCACCCACCATCACACCTTGAGAAACTCTTGCCGTTTCTTTCAACAAACGTTCAGGACTAACATCTTTTTTTCTATCCGCCCTTGAGTAAACCCTATCATTTTGATTGTTTATTGGAGGAGTTATATGGTAGATCTTCTCATCTGAAAACCAGATTTTTGATACCGATCTGTCATCTGGAAATCGCTCTAAAAGTTCTCGTGCACACATATTACGTCTCTGTAATATGTGTACACGCTGCCTTTTATAACAATGAAGATTTAAATCATTTTTAGCAATGTTGAAAACACTTCCACGAGAAATTCCAAGTTCATGGGAAATCTTACGACTGCTGAGATGTGTACCAGGATTATTTTCTTGACTAAGAATGAGTACTTCGAGCTGTCGAATATTTTCATCAGTCCTTGCGGAACGAGGACGCCCGCTTCCTTCACGTCTATCTGCCGAACCAGTTTCATCTATTTTTTTTATCAGATAGTTCACGCCAGATTGTGTCCAATCTTTATTAGGAAACTCTTGCATCATTCTTCTTGCACCCCATCTTTTAGATAATCTTAAGTTTTTGATTAAAATTTTGTCGTCTTCATCATATGACGGCATCAGGGGTCACTCAAACCTATGGAAAATAAAAACGTTAATTTCCAAGCTCCATTTATATTATACCAAAATGATAAATTATATGAACATATCTCAATAATTATTAATTATTATTATAAATATTATTCATTATTATTATAATTATTACCTATTATGTTCACATTTCAAATTATAAAAAAAATTATAGCTTATTAAAAAACGGAGTCCAAAAAAATCGGCGTGTTTAGTTTTTTTTTGGACACCGTGTATATATATATATATATATATATATATATATATATATATATATATATAGCTGGGCACAAACCGTTAATCCGTTAATCGTTAATTAACTAAGTTAACTTTTTCGTTAACGATTTAACTTTTAAGTTAACTTTGAAAATCATTATCGGACTAATTAACTTCCGTTACATTTAACTTCCGTTAACTCAAGTCCGTTAACCCAAAAAATTCATAAATAAACGTTTAAAAGTTTCTATTATTTTCAGTGCTGAGCAGGTGCGCAATTAATCCGCCACTGTTAATAGTGATGAACGAATTTCCATTTCCGCAGTGCAAAATCAGGCGATATATTTGTTTCCGTCGCCACAATTTGTGTCTTACCAAATATGGTAGTTATTTATGGCATTGGTTTGAGCAAAACATGGTCGACTGTAAAATCAGGCGGAAAGATTTGCCATTTGAGTTGAATGTTTCAACTTCTTTCAAGAAATATCACGAGCATTTTAAGGCACTTTCAATAATATATATGTAACAATTACAACAAATAACTACATTCCTTTCATTTGCAGTCTGTCTCTTGCGCAACATGTTTGTGCTAGTGAATATTTAAAAATAATCGTTGTCAAGTAAGTCATGTATATTTATAATATGTCTGTGAGTACCTTATTAGTAGTCTCCTTGATACATTTCAAGAACCATAAAACTGATCAGGTAAGATTTCAATTCTCATGTCACTTTGATGACATAAATTAAGTCAATTGATGTCTTACAATGGGAGTGTTTTCACCTTAACCCTTTATGTCCTGGCGGTACTTCTAGGTACCACATCTTTAAAATCTCCATGGACAAAATGGAGAACGAGAAGAAGAGGGAAAATTAAATTATATATATATATTGTGTTTTTCATTTTTTTTATAATAAAAGTTAACGTTAACGGTTTATCGGTAACTTCCGTTACATGTTTAACGAATTAACGGATTAACGGTTAACGAAGTTAACTTTTTGGTTAACGGATTAGCGGTTAACGAAGTTAACTTTTTGGTTAACGGTGCCCACCACTGTATATATATATAATATATACAGGGTGGGCCGTAAGTTTCCATACATAGGAAAAATTAAACGTTTGTTTTTATGTTTCAGATACCCTAAGAATATGCGTTTGACGAAAGAGCAACGAATTGAAATCATACTGATGGCTGGGTCGGGAAGCAGTCGCATGGTTGCAATGAACTTTAACAGACAACATGGAACGAACATCACACACGACACTGTGGCAAAACTTATTAACAAGTTTCAGAAAACTGGAAATGTTGCAGATCAACCGCGAAGTGGTCCAAGACGTACAGCCACCGATGAAGACACAACAGCTACGATACTTACAGCGCTTACACGGAGTCCCAGAAAAAGTACACGACGGTTGTCTGCAGAAAGTGGTGTCAGCAGATCGAGTATCAGGCGCATTTTGAAAGCAAACAAATGGCATCCATACAAATTGCATATGGCACAGCATTTGAGTGAAGACGACCCGGATAGACGGATGGAATTCTGTGAATGGGCATTAACCAAAGTGAACGAGGATGCAAACTTTTCAACTAAGATCTTGTTTACTGATGAAGCAAATTTTTACGTCAATGGAGAGGTTAATCGGCAAAACATACGTTATTGGAGTAATGCTAACCCTAACTGGCTGAGTCCGACGAAGATGCAAGGTGCCGGTAAAGTGATAGTGTGGGCCGGGATATGGGGTGACAGAATTATTGGACCAATTTTTGTCAGTGGAAATCTTAATGCCGAAAGGTATCTTAACATGTTGCAAGAAGAGATTTTCCCATCCCTGCTAAACGAGGAAGGTAACTTCCCAGTTTACTTCCAGCAAGATGGAGCTCCACCTCATTATGGTCTTCACGTGCGTCGGTATTTGGATCAGCAGCAGTTTCCGGATGCTTGTATTGGTCGGCGTGGTCCTGTGGAGTGGCCTCCCAGATCCCCAGATCTCACCCCCCTTGATTTCTATCTTTGGGGGCACTTGAAGGCCATGGTGTATCAGGAAAAGATACGAGACATAAATCATCTAAAGGAACGTATCACCAACGCCATTACAAGCATAACGTCAAATGTGCTAATGCGTGTTCATCAACAGTGGGGAACACGTATTGAAATGTGTTTTCAAAACAATGGCAACCATGTAGAGCATATTATATAAATAAAAATGGTTGTCCATAAAAAAATGTTTATTTTTCCTATGTATGGAAACTTACGGCCCACCCTGTATATATATATATATATATATATATATATATATATATATATATATATATATATATATATATATCCTCAACATTTTTTCCTATATATATTTCTTGATAATAAGTTATTTCAGTGTAGGACAAGTAATTCTAATATTTTTATTTATATAAAAAAAAATTAATAAGTATAGTATAGGCTAAATTTAAATGGGGTACGTCTGTACATTATAATATGTTCCATTCTGCAATTTTGTACAAAAATTTAAATATTTTTTGCTATCGTTATTGTAAAAAGTATATATACACTCTTCATTGATCATCATTGGTCCGTGTTTCTGCCGAAATACTTCCACTGCACAGTGATGCATATTTTGTATTTATAATGGGACGAATTTAAGAAGAAAATTGAGATTCTGAGGTAAATACGAGAGTAAGTCAAAAAGTATCCGCAGTTTCTCTGTCTTTTTTCCGAGAATTGTCTACACTGCTGACCAGTGATGTAGTCAAGACCACCATGACCGAGACCGAGACCTAAGCATCCGAGTCCGAGAACCATATGCAATTTTTGCGTGTATTCATTACTGTATTAAAAAAAAGGTTTTTTTTTTTAACCAAAAGTTTTGATTCCTAAACTCTGTATTTCACATTCAGGAATAAAGATTCTAAAGAGGTTATCAAGTGACAATTGCAAAATTTACTCATAATTTATTCACAGATTCATAGTTTGTGAAAATTTTTGGCAGTTAACTGCTTACTGAAAACAATCAGTAGACGATCATGGCCGAGACCGCGACCGAGACTGAGACCAGAAAAAAAGATCTCGAGTAGTACATCACTGCTGCTGACCGTTGGCGGCGCTACAGTCACTGAGCGTACAGATCGCTGCTTCGTGGGATTGAGACCTTGACACTCAGTTGTTCAGTTGTAATCGCGCTGTAAACATGGCCGCACCACTTTCGACTCGCACCAAAGAAGAGCAGCGTGCTGTCGTTCGTTTTTTTTAGGCTGTACAGTAGGGCGGCTCGTTTTTACACTTTTTTCGATATTTGATTGGGGGTAGTGCGGAAAAGTTGCGATTTGGAGAGAAAATAAAGTGTGTAAAATTTTTTTGATCTTCGTCAATACCTTCCGGTGGCGGCGAGTCCTTAAAAATCGAAAAATAGGTCTAACGGGGTAGATTGGAAAATGGTTTTAATGACACAAAATAAACAATAAAAATTTCAGCACAATCTGTTAATAACTTCCGGTGGCGTCTTAGCCGTTAAAATATCCAAAATATTGATTTAAAGCAAGTTTTAACAAGATGTTATACAAATGTTAATTCCGGTATATTTCTGTGCAAACAACCCTGAGAACACTATTATAGGCTTGAATAAATTAATAGCAGTCATTGAACAATGAACATTATATAAAAATTATATAAAATTATATAAAATTTTTGTGTGTTTTTAGGCCTATTTTTCGATTTTTAAGGACTCGCCGCCACCGGAAGGTATTGACGTAGATCAAAAAAATTTTACACACTTTATTTTCTCTCCAAATCGCAACTTTTCCGCACTACCCCAATCAAATATCGAAAAAAGTGTAAAAACGAGCCGCCCTACTGTACAGTATGGTGATCAAGTTTTCCTACAGCGGAGCGTGTACGAATGGATCGAAATGTTCAAAAATGGCCGAACGAGTCTCGCCGACGCAGAACGTTCAGGGAGGCCGTCCACATCGACCACTATGTCGACACTTGTTCGGCCTGCTCTTCTTTGGTGCAAGTCGAAAGTGGTGCGGCCATGTTTACAGCGCGATTACAACTGAACAACTGAGTGTCAAGGTTTCAACCCCACGAAGCAGCGATCTGTACGCTCAGTGACTACTGCAGCGCCGCCAACGGTCAGCAGTGTAGACAATTCTGGAAAAAAAACAACAAATAAATTTTTACTAATTTTCTAATATAAAATAACTTCTCGCTTATAGAGTTCAGGTTTTCGGTATATACACAAATTAGGTTGCTATTGCATATTATTTGGTCATTTGTATAATACACTAACTTTGACTTCATGTCTGACATAAAAATTTGCAACTCCTTTTCCTATACATTAAAGAGTTGCAGATGCTCCGGGATGCCGCTAAAGAAGAACAGATTAAATTGGGGTGCCTTGAGACAGAAAAGGTTGGAAACCACTGCTCTAGACCAACCAGCTTACAAGTGCAAATAAACTTTACAATTCACCCCACCTCACACCACATCCAAAACTAGATGTTATCAACAGTAAAAACAGTTCAGAATTATGTATTTCGGTTCATTTTAAAGGAATTAAATGGACAGTTCTCAATATAGTGAATTATTTTATACAGGAAGGGAGACTAAGTGCGAAAGTCTTCGAGATGCCAGGACACTCTGAGTTTGAAAGATTGGAGGTCATAGACGGGGAAAAGATGGATTGAGGAAGGTTGTTTTAGTGTTGACCGGTCAAGTAGACGAAAGCTTGAGAATACAGATTAAACCTTGCGTTAAAGAGTTGGACAGAAAAGGAATGAGAATATGTTGAAAAATTAAGTGGGTAGCGTGTTCGCGGGGCGATGCATAGCCATTTATTGAGTTTTTATGTATAATGCATGTCCTAATCCTGAGGAACAAATCATTTTGATTTTTTATCTTCTTTACGCTGCCCTAAGGCCCACATAGGAATCAAGGGCGTTGTTCGAGACTCGACAACAGGTTACGGGATTTCTGGAGCTACGATCCACGTCAAAAACGTCACTCGCATAAACTCGACACATATCAGGTCCGATGACATTAATCACGACGTTACGTCAGGTAAGAAATTGAGAAATAGCACAATTATTTTAAGGTAAAATAATTAAGATGACAATTCTAGTTGCTGTCTGGGGTTGCCATTCTGAAGGTTGGTTCTCTGCTTGGTTGTCGTCCTAATTAATTTACTGTACATAGTCTCTTAAAAGAAATTGGATTGTTTTAAATTTATTTTTACATTTATTTATTAGTTTAGTGTTTATTTTTAATATTTAAACTACTGAAGATAGAAATTGGTGTTTCCAAAACGTTTAGTTAACTGCGATGGTGTAAATGATTTCTACTGCAACATCGGTTCTCTCCTTTTTTTCATTTTATGGATAAGGTTCACTCCGAACAAGCCGCTCTCTCTCTCTCTCTCTCTCTCTCTCATATATATATATATATACAGTATATATATATATATATATATATCGTAAAGAACGACGCTTGTATAGGAGATATTCCGCGCAAGACGAGAGAGAGAAAACGGAACAAATGAAAAAATGAGGTAACCACCTGGGAATCGAACCCGGGATCTTCCGATTGCCGGTCAGACGCGATACCATTACACCATGGACCTCACTCTTCCAAATGCCGTAATTCTTCTACATACTCGCAGAAACCAATGCCCCAAGGGGGCACCTCCCGCATGCCGTAACATTATATACATTCAACTGCAAAGAACACGCAGTATAAATAACGTAAAGAACGACGCTTGTATAGGAGATATTCCGCGCAAGACGAGAGAGAGAAAACGGAACAAATGAAAAAATGAGGTAACCACCTGGGAATCGAACCCGGGATCTTCCGATTGCCGGTCAGACGCGATACCATTACACCATGGACCTCACTCTTCCAAATGCCGTAATTCTTCTACATACTCGCAGAAACCAATGCCCCAAGGGGGCACCTCCCGCATGCCATAACATTATATACATTCAACTGCAAAGAACACGCAGTATAAATAACGTAAAGAACGACGCTTGTATAGGAGATATTCCGCGCAAGACGAGAGAGAGAAAACGGAACAAATGAAAAAATGAGGTAACCACCTGGGAATCGAACCCGGGATCTTCCGATTGCCGGTCAGACGCGATACCATTACACCATGGACCTCACTCTTCCAAATGCCGTAATTGGTTTCTGCGAGTATGTAGAAGAATTACGGCATTTGGAAGAGTGAGGTCCATGGTGTAATGGTATCGCGTCTGACCGGCAATCGGAAGATCCCGGGTTCGATTCCCAGGTGGTTACCTCATTTTTTCATTTGTTCCGTTTTCTCTCTCTCGTCTTGCGCGGAATATCTCCTATACAAGCGTCGTTCTTTACGTTATTTATACTGCGTGTTCTTTGCAGTTGAATGTATATAATGTTACGGCATGCGGGAGGTGCCCCCTTGGGGCATTGGTTTCTGCGAGTATGTAGAAGAATTACGGCATTTGGAAGAGTGAGGTCCATGGTGTAATGGTATCGCGTCTGACCGGCAATCGGAAGATCCCGGGTTCGATTCCCAGGTGGTTACCTCATTTTTTCATTTGTTCCGTTTTCTCTCTCTCGTCTTGCGCGGAATATCTCCTATACAAGCGTCGTTCTTTACGTTATTTATACTGCGTGTTCTTTGCAGTTGAATGTATATAATGTTACGGCATGCGGGAGGTGCCCCTTGGGGCATTGGTTTCTGCGAGTATGTAGAAGAATTACGGCATTTGGAAGAGTGAGGTCCATGGTGTAATGGTATCGCGTCTGACCGGCAATCGGAAGATCCCGGGTTCGATTCCCAGGTGGTTACCTCATTTTTTCATTTGTTCCGTTTTCTCTCTCTCGTCTTGCGCGGAATATCTCCTATACAAGCGTCGTTCTTTACGTTATTTATACTGCGTGTTCTTTGCAGTTGAATGTATATAATGTTACGGCATGCGGGAGGTGCCCCCTTGGGGCATTGGTTTCTGCGAGTATGTAGAAGAATTACGGCATTTGGAAGAGTGAGGTCCATGGTGTAATGGTATCGCGTCTGACCGGCAATCGGAAGATCCCGGGTTCGATTCCCAGGTGGTTACCTCATTTTTCATTTGTTCCGTTTTCTCTCTCTCGTCTTGCGCGGAATATCTCCTATACAAGCGTCGTTCTTTACGTTATTTATACTGCGTGTTCTTTGCAGTTGAATGTATATAATGTTACGGCATGCGGGAGGTGCCCCCTTGGGGCATTGGTTTCTGCGAGTATGTAGAAGAATTACGGCATTTGGAAGAGTGAGGTCCATGGTGTAATGGTATCGCGTCTGACCGGCAATCGGAAGATCCCGGGTTCGATTCCCAGGTGGTTACCTCATTTTTTCATTTGTTCCGTTTTCTCTCTCTCGTCTTGCGCGGAATATCTCCTATACAAGCGTCGTTCTTTACGTTATTTATACTGCGTGTTCTTTGCAGTTGAATGTATATAATGTTACGGCATGCGGGAGGTGCCCCCTTGGGGCATTGGTTTCTGCGAGTATGTAGAAGAATTACGGCATTTGGAAGAGTGAGGTCCATGGTGTAATGGTATCGCGTCTGACCGGCAATCGGAAGATCCCGGGTTCGATTCCCAGGTGGTTACCTCATTTTTTCATTTGTTCCGTTTTCTCTCTCTCGTCTTGCGCGGAATATCTCCTATACAAGCGTCGTTCTTTACGTTATTTATACTGCGTGTTCTTTGCAGTTGAATGTATATAATGTTACGGCATGCGGGAGGTGCCCCCTTGGGGCATTGGTTTCTGCGAGTATGTAGAAGAATTACGGCATTTGGAAGAGTGAGGTCCATGGTGTAATGGTATCGCGTCTGACCGGCAATCGGAAGATCCCGGGTTCGATTCCCAGGTGGTTACCTCATTTTTTCATTTGTTCCGTTTTCTCTCTCTCGTCTTGCGCGGAATATCTCCTATACAAGCGTCGTTCTTTACGTTATTTATACTGCGTGTTCTTTGCAGTTGAATGTATATAATGTTACGGCATGCGGGAGGTGCCCCTTGGGGCATTGGTTTCTGCGAGTATGTAGAAGAATTACGGCATTTGGAAGAGTGAGGTCCATGGTGTAATGGTATCGCGTCTGACCGGCAATCGGAAGATCCCGGGTTCGATTCCCAGGTGGTTACCTCATTTTTTCATTTGTTCCGTTTTCTCTCTCTCGTCTTGCGCGGAATATCTCCTATACAGGCGTCGTTCTTTACGTTATTTATACTGCGTGTTCTTTGCAGTTGAATGTATATAATGTTACGGCATGCGGAAGGTGCCCCCTTGGGGCATTGGTTTCTGCGAGTATGTAGAAGAATTACGGCATTTGGAAGAGTGAGGTCCATGGTGTAATGGTATCGCGTCTGACCGGCAATCGGAAGATCCCGGGTTCGATTCCCAGGTGGTTACCTCATTTTTTCATTTGTTCCGTTTTCTCTCTCTCGTCTTGCGCGGAATATCTCCTATACAAGCGTCGTTCTTTACGTTATTTATACTGCGTGTTCTTTGCAGTTGAATGTATATAATGTTACGGCATGCGGGAGGTGCCCCCTTGGGGCATTGGTTTCTGCGAGTATGTAGAAGAATTACGGCATTTGGAAGAGTGAGGTCCATGGTGTAATGGTATCGCGTCTGACCGGCAATCGGAAGATCCCGGGTTCGATTCCCAGGTGGTTACCTCATTTTTTCATTTGTTCCGTTTTCTCTCTCTCGTCTTGCGCGGAATATCTCCTATACAAGCGTCGTTCTTTACGTTATTTATACTGCGTGTTCTTTGCAGTTGAATGTATATAATGTTACGGCATGCGGGAGGTGCCCCCTTGGGGCATTGGTTTCTGCGAGTATGTAGAAGAATTACGGCATTTGGAAGAGTGAGGTCCATGGTGTAATGGTATCGCGTCTGACCGGCAATCGGAAGATCCCGGGTTCGATTCCCAGGTGGTTACCTCATTTTTTCATTTGTTCCGTTTTCTCTCTCTCGTCTTGCGCGGAATATCTCCTATACAAGCGTCGTTCTTTACGTTATTTATACTGCGTGTTCTTTGCAGTTGAATGTGTGTGTATATATATATATATATATATATAGAGTGTGGTGTGTGTGTGTGTGTATATATATATGCGTGTGTGTGTGTGTGCAAGAGAGAGAGAAAGAGAGAAACACAGAGACGCGCGCACACAAAAAGGTGGCTCAACTAGCTTGCGAACAAATTACACTCGAGCCCTTTTACATAATTTCCACTCAGAAAAGATTTCTGATACAATATTTGAAATTTTAACAACGCGCAAATGTTTAATCTGAACATATAAACGAAGATTAAGCATGAAGCATTTTAATGATGTTTTTTAAGATGAAGAAGCGAGTGTTTCAGGATACTCGATGTTGCAAATTTCTGTATACACTATATGAAGCTAT
This sequence comes from Bathynomus jamesi, assembly GCA_023014485.1. Taxonomy (NCBI): domain Eukaryota; kingdom Metazoa; phylum Arthropoda; class Malacostraca; order Isopoda; family Cirolanidae; genus Bathynomus; species Bathynomus jamesi. Next base: position 78,995 of record JAJOZX010012360.1, on the reverse strand, counting down.
ATCAAATTATAGAAAAATGTAATAGAGAGAGAGAGAGAGAGAGAGAGACGATCATAGTATTTTCATGTATTCTGCAAAAGTATGAATGAAGACTACAGTATTTCGATAATTGAAAGCCAAAATGGTCTGTCTGCAAAGATATTAAAATTCCTGTTTACTTTCCGCAAATAATCTATGTAACATCGGTTCAAAAAGTCCTGTGGTGAAACTTCGCGTTTCTTACCGATGTTTAGCGTTAAAAACATGGAGATTGAAGACAGGACTTTTTTAACCGGTAGCGCATACTGTACATTTGATTGTAACACGTTGAGTGAACGAGTGGGTAAACCTCAGTAACGCCTCAGGTTAATCGCTCACTCAACGCATTACAAAATTATTTATGTACAGTTTCGGAAAGAAGTTTGCCTACAAACAAAATTTCTCTAAAGCATCAAAAATTACTAATTGGTAATGTTCTGATTTTCTTTGGATATTTTATTCTTTTTGGTCACAGCAATAAAATTTCAAAGACGAAACTCAGTCTCTATCAATTAGTAAGTTTTTACACTTTTTTTATAAATTGTGTATTTCTCGGCGAACTTTTTTCCTAAGAGAAAGAAGAAGAAGAAGAAGAAGAAGAAGAAGAGAGCCAAAATCAAGATCCAAAGTTTTCGAAATGCCTGGACACTGCGTTTGAAAGATTGGAGGTCATAGACAGGGGGAGAGATGGGTTGAGGAAGGTTGTTCCAGAGTTGACCAGTTGAGTAGATAAAAGATGAGACTACCGATTAACTCTTGCATTAGAAAGATGGACAGAAAAGGAATGAAAATGTGTCGAAAGTCGGGTACTGCGTGCTCTCATTAAAGGAGGAGGCATTGTTAGAGAGTTGAGCAGAGCAGCGTCCTTTATAATAGCAACAGTAAAGAGAGAGTGAGGCAACATTGCAGTGAAGAGAGAGAGAGGGTTTGAAGACAGTCAGTATGAGGCGAGGAGTTGATGAGACGAAAGGCCTTTGATTCCACTCGGTCAAATATATATATATATATATATATATATATTATATATATATATATATATGCGCCTCGGTGGTGCAATGAATAGCATCACTGATGACTACAAATCCATCGTTCCTGGGTTCGATTTTCGGCGAGGGCAAGCAGCGCTCATCTGACCCAGCTGTTCATCCTTCCATACAAAAAACTTGGGTGGCAGATTGGTTAAGTCGCTGAGCTGCTGATCAGGAAGGAGGTCGTGAGATCGAGTCTGGGTGAAGACCTTGTAATTTCTGACACACCCTGGTGGGTCGTGGTTTGGATTCCACGTTAAGCTGTAGGTGTAGGTGGGGAACAAGCTTGACCTTTGTCAGAATGAACAATTCTGGTGGAAGCAAAACTAGGGTTTTATTGTACGAGTATTTCATGAAATAAGCAATAACTTTGTTTATTCATGAATTTGGCAAATGGAGTACCATTTTCATGAAATAAGCAATATTTTGCAATATTTTGCAATATATATATATATATATATATATATACAGTACAGTATATACACGAGGTCTGTTCAAAACGTACCCGGACAGTGTTTATTTTTAGAACAAGGTCACGCTTGGAGTTGTGACTGCGTTAAACATGTCTCTGAATGTCGAGACAAGTTGACTGATAGGGTTGCACTTCATTGTGTAGCGTCAGTCCACTGTGGTGAGCCGATAAAATTAAGCGTGTTTTATTTCACTGCGATTTCTACGATGTCGGAAGGTGCTGAAGGTTGAAGGTATTATGCACCATGAAGATGCTCCACAGGGACAAACAATCAACAAAGAATTTTACATTGAAGTTTTGAGACGTCTACGTGAAGCAATTCGGAGGAAACGGCCGCAGAAGTGGGAGTCCAGAGAATGGATGCTTCATCACGATAACGCGCCATCTCACTCGTCGCAATTTGTCCAGCAATTTTTGGCCCAAAACGCTACCCACGAAGTACAGCAGCCTCCATATTTGCCGGATTTGGCTGGCTTCATGCGACTTTTTTTGTTTCCGAAGCTCATACAAACCCTGAAAGGACACCGATTCGATGATGTTGAGACCATTAAAAGAAATTCGACGGAGCAACTTTTGGCCATTCCGAAAAGTGTTTTCGAAAAATGTTTTCAACAGTGGCAGGATCATTGGGCAAAGTGTGTGGCTTCAGAAGGAGCGTACTTTGAGGGAGATTAAGCCCCAAACCCTGTAAGTACCGTATTCTGTCTATAGTCGTATCAGTCCGGATATTTTTTGAACAAACCTCGTGTATATATATATATATATATATATATATAATCAAATTCATAAAGACCCGAGTGAAGACGGCTGCGTCGTGGCTGATGTCGTAACACCGGTTCGCTTCCCGTCGATCAGCAAAGTTAAGAGACTTCTCGTCTGGAGGGTTGTTGGATGGAAGACCGTCCTCCGCGTCCATATTATGTAGTGACCCCATGGGTCAGATCCCAAGTAAAGCTACAGGGCCCTTCCATCATATGACCTTGAGGTTGCGAAGGAGGTTAAACAACCCACTCAAAACAACAACAAAAAAGACCCTGAATGAAGATTAAAATTCAAATTCAAAACTTCATTAAAAAAAAAATACGAGTGACAGAATTTTACAATTTTTAAATATTTGTTATGATATTCACAGTTACGCTTAACTGAATATGCCTTTGGAAGCATCGAGGCTTTTTTAAGCACAAAATTAATGGTTTAGTTTAATTAATTATTACATAAAAATAGTGAAAGTGGCAAGTAATAGTAATTGTGATAACAAATAATATAATACTAATAAAATAATAATAGTAGTAGTATAATAATAATAATAATAATATAATAATAATAATAAATACAATATAAATTTTACAAAATTTTACATAATTTTAAGTTAAATGATTTATTGACTATTTAGTCGAAAATAAATGATGCTCAATCAAAAAATATGAAAAAGAATAAATTAGAAAATGAAAAAGTGGTTAATGAAATTAACATATTTTAAATAGTTGATTATAAAATGAGAACTTCGTTCCTGCGGTAAAAGTGGCAGTAGTGAACTTATACATCAGTTGGAGCTAATGAAATGCTTTTTTTTTTTAGTGATTTGTGGATTACATTTAGTAATTGATGAAGCCTGCCTGATATGCGTGGGAATTGCATTCCATACATCTTCTCTTTTGAAAGGGAGTGCATTTCTTTTAGTTTCTATTGTATAGTTAGGTTTGTGTATAAAATCCCGGCCAGTCTAGTGTTATAACGATGGTATATTTGATGGGGGGTGATTGCTCTTTGAATGGGTGATGTATGTTGATTTTTATTGATAACTTTGAACATACTGACAGCAACATTGAACTGTACAACTAATTTAATTTTAAAATATTTATCTCTTGATATTTTGGATTTGATACGCCGTACATGACTTTTGAAATTTAGTTTTTCGTCTAAATTAATGCCAAGCACTTTAATTAACCTCATTCGCCCTTGCGAGAGTAATATTCCCAATTTTTATTTGACAGTTTGTATTAATATGTCTCGTGGTAATAATCATATAAGATGATTTTGTCAAGTTTAATAAAAGATTATTAGCACACATACATTTATAAAAATTTTCTAATTGCCAGAGTTCGTTTCAGTAATCAGAAAGTCTGGGTTATGATGAGAAGAAGTGAGTCTGGTATCATCTGCGTATTGTATGCAATTTAATATGGTTGAGAGATGAAAATCAGACGTGAATTAGAAATAGTAATGGACCAAGAATAGATCCTTGTGGGGCTCCACCAATTAGCATCGCCATGTCGGATAAATTAATTATCTTTTAATCTGATCTACTGATGACTGTTTGACAGATATGATTTAAACCAATCGAGGATATTTCCTCTTGTTCCGTATATGTGAAGTTTTTACAGTAGGATTTCATGCGAAAGTGTATCATATGCTTTCGACAAGTCGAGGAAAATTAAGGCATTTTGTTTTTGCTGTTTAAATTCTGATACACATTTTTTAATAGTCTGTTTATGCCATCTTCCGTTGTATGTCCACCTCTGAACTCAAATTGTGTGTTAGTCAAATATCGTATTTGATTATGAATTTAGTAAGTTTATTGGACACGATTTTTTCAAATACTTTACTTAAATTTGGCAATACGGAAATGGGGCGATAATCGGATGGAGTGTTTGGGTTTTCCGACTTAATACAAGGCATACTCTAACTTCCTTTAGACTGTCAGGGACTATACCTAGTGTTATTGATTCATTCATTAGCTTACTGAATAGTATTGCAATTTCATCAGATACTAAGTTGTATATTTTTACCGGGGTCGTATTGTCAGAATCTTTATTTTTTAGATGTTTATTGCTGGAGAAATATCGTATGGTAGGATTAGATCAAAGAAAAATGAGTTTGGATTTGGTTGTGGCATGCATTGTCTGTAGTGAGTGTCTGTAATCGGGATCGAGGCTGCAGTATTGGAGCCGATATCTGCATAGAAGTTGTTTAATAAATTAGCTTTGTCTTTGGGATCACTGTAATTAATTTCCACCTTGTGTACTGGAGGACAAGGGATTTGTTTTAACTTTCTTTGTGTTAATTTACTCTTTCAGTGTTCCATAGCCTTTTATGGATTGGATTTGTTCATCAAATTTGAGCAATAATGAGCTGCTTTTGCTGTTTCAATGACATTAAATTTTAGATATTACTTTTGATTTTAGAGGAAAGTTTATGTTGAATATATCCATTAGTGTGTTTGAGAATGCTTGAAATTTTGTTCCAATATCATGGTTACTTTCAGTTATTCTGGTCTAGTGAAAAGCTTTTATTTCTCTCAGGAATTTTAATTTGTTATTATAGCTGTAAGATCTATAATCAGCTTCTATGTTTCCGTTGCTGAGAAATGAGTGATAAGCACGGTGTACGTAGCAAGTGAACTGTGATATTTAACATAATTATACCCGAAATGCAGCCAAGCGGGGATCGCACCCAGATCTGATCTAGCAGAGTCGAATGTCTAATGTCATTGTGAAGTCTAGTTGGCTTTGTAAGGGCTAATTTAAAACCACTTGCAGCCATGATGCCGTGAAGGAAGTTCGCGTTATTATCTGAATGTTCCTTTGTGAAATCAATATTTAAATCTCCCGCAATAACACAATTGTTACCAATAATTTGAAGTTAGATATTCAATTCTACAATATCACATTTGTAATAAAATTTGGTACGTTACCAGTTGGTGGTCGGTAAATGCATAAAATTGAATACTGGGTGTTATGAATAAATATTTCAATTGCAATTGTTTCTGAGGTATTGTTTGTGCTTGTCAGATCTTCCATACGTTTACTCTTGTAGTTTGAGTTTACAAATATATGTATATACACTTCCTCCCTTATTGTTAGCCTTACACACATGGTAGCTTGTGTACCCTGGAATGTTAAAAGAGAGCTTATTATTTTCATTTAACCACGTTTCAGTTAATATAATGCACGTGAATTTATGTTGTAATAATTTGAGGTTAGCTGTCAATTCGTCAAAGTGGTTTGGTTGACTGCGAATGTTTAAGTTTAGGAAAGAGAGCTCGCCATCGTATTTTTTTTTTTTAAGTTGTCTACCGAGATACAGTTGGCGTTGGCGACGTTTTCAGAGTCACTAACTTCATTTACAATATTGAGAGTATTTAAAGTGTTGATCGTGATGTGAAGATTAGGGTAATACGGTAAGAGAAATAATAACAGGTAAGGAAATAATATACAGCATATACAGAGTGGCGCAAAAGTCGCGCATCATAGGAATTTTCATTGTTGATTATTGTATATTATTTTTTTCTTTTAGGTAGGGTGTGGCTGCGAAATTAACGATAGACGATAGGGTGAGCTTGGTTTTAGTGCATGGAATACCAGGTACTACAAATCGATGAATCGGTACAGAATTTAAATTCTGTACCGAATCATCCACAGTGAAATTGTGAAGTTGAAAGTTATAAAATTATAAAATTATAAAAACTTGAAATTAAAATTCAATTACAAATTATATTAGAAATTTTTAAAATTAACAATTATAGAATTTGAAGGACTGTGAGAAGAGCAAAATTATAAGATTATAAGGATTATAAATTTATAAGTTGGAAAATTATAGAATTATAAAAATTTAAAATTAAAAATTAAATTCAAAATTAAAAATTAAATTAAAAATTTAAAATTATATCACCATAAAATCTTAAAATTAATAATTATAGAATTTGATGGACTATGAGAATAGCAAAATTATAACATTATGAGGATTATAAAATTATAAAATTTCAAGACAGCATAAATTTATGAAACCTTTTTAATTATTATTTTAATATATAAAAGTAATTATTATTATTATTATATAAGAATAATGATACATAATGCTAGGTTATGTAGTGGGAGGTTTACTTAACATACGAGTTAAGTAAAATTTAGAAGCCATTTCTATTTGTAGATAGCGCCGAAAGTTGTCGAAGTTATGTTGAATATGAAACGACTCTCTTTATTTTTCGCGACTCGATGTGCTTTCGAAATGACATTTTCAGCAATGTTTATACAGAGTTTTTCTTTGATGGCATTTCTGACAATTTCACTGGAGTTTTCACTTGGATACATTTTAATAAAAGTCTTATTTTTGTGCCAATAAAGATTATACTTTTATTACATTATTTCTTTTGGGATATATAATATATATATATATATATATATATATATATATATTAATAATGAATAGCATTTTACTGTAATGCTTAAATTCAGTTAAATACGTTTGAATCTAAAATTTTGTTTTTTAATTCCTTTTTAACGAGTTTAAAATTCATAAATTATAACGGTTTAGCTCATGATGGCGACTACTGGAGGTTGTTGACACCGGGGGAATACGAGGTTTCGGCCACTGCCGACGGATATATGACTTTGACGCACACGGTGGACGTCGAAAACGTCCCTCACAAGACGGCCAAGGAACTGAACTTCTATTTGATGCCGGTGAAGCAGTATACGGTAAGAGGAGAACCTGCGTAGTGCGTATGTATGTACGGATGAACAAAATATTTTGAGATGTTTCTGAAGAAGTCATAAGTCCAATTTCACAAAAGAAATGAACGTCATTGATCAGTTGCTTTACTTTTTATTGAAAAATATGAGTAATCTTTGTTCTGAATAATTAATTCGTATAAAGACCTTCACAATGTATAATTGAGAAGGATAATATAAAATTAATATAAATTTAACTTTTTATTTCTCTTTCCCTGAGTGGTTCAATTCATCAGTGGATGGATGGACCTTTCTCTTTCTTTCATTTCGGCCTCTACTTTCTCTAAATATGTACAAAATTTTACTTTCAAAATCAGTCATTTATTTCTATGCGATTGTGCTTATATATAAAAGACTCGACATTAATTGGATGTGTGTGTGTGTGTGTGTGTGTGTATGTGTGTGAAAGAGAGTGAAAACTACCTTTATACTTATACTGAATTTTGATTAACAATGGTCTTATTTGTTTTGTTATACCATAATGAAAAGGTACATAGTTCAAATTATTTTTTAAGCGTTATCAACTCTGCAAGAAATTTCGTGATCGATGTATTTCGGATCTTTGGCTTTAAAAGTCGACCTTTTTTTGGAGAGTATTTAATTCTGTTGTTTTTAAGAATAGCTACAATAATTCGGTCTCTTTACATACCTCTCTCAAATACTCACCGAATCGACAGTGAAATGCGAGTTCAGAGAATCTGCCTGTGCAGAAATTATCCTTATTATAAGTTTAATTAAATACCGCTTTCATAATTCCGATTCCATATTTTCAAGCACCTTGTACAACCAACATATTTTTTAAATAAAAAATAAGAAGGTACTGATATTTAACTCGCATAAAGCTTCAAACATCTCAAATACATATAATTAATCCCCAATCGTAAAATGCATTCTTCTTACGTCATTCTGAATTAGTTTTTTCATTCTATCACAAACACACACACACACACACATATATATATATATATATATATATATACTAGGGGCGCTTAATATATTTTTCCCCACCCTTTTTTCTTAGCTAAATAGGCCATGGGGCTGAAATGTCTTTTGGGCCGTAAGTTTGAACTTTCTGCGCTTACATAACCGGATTTTTCCAGTTTGAACCTCCCCTCCTTGTATAAAACCGCTTTTAAATGCCCTTCTATAAAACCGATGGTTAACGCAGTTTCGAAAATGGCGTCTGACAGTGATGTGCGTCATAAACAGAGAGCTGTTATCGAGTTTTAACCGCAGAGAAGGAAACAGTTGGAAATATTCACAAACGTCTACAAAACGTTTACGGAGATGCTGTTGTTAATCGAAGCACAGTTGGACGCTGGTCTAAACGTGTGAGATCATCGGAGAGAGGAGAGCCAGCCTCGATGATGAGCCACGCGGCGGTTGCCCGGCATCGGCTGTGACATCTCACACTGTGCAACGTGCTAACAGCATCATTCGATCAAATCGGCGCGTCACATACAAAGAGCTATCACTGGAGCTAGGAATTAGTGAAGGAAGTGTGAATACGATAATTCAGCAACTGAGATACTCAAAAGTGTGTTCACGGCTTGTTCCTGGCGAACTGATTGAAGGTCACAAAGCTCAAAGAAAACAAATTGCTTCTGAGTCATTGGTTCGATACGAGACAGGAGGGGATGACTTCCTTTCATGAATGTGACTGGGGATGAGACTCGGGTATACCACTTTGAACCTGAAACAAAACGCCAATCCATGGAGTGGCATCACGCAGACTCCCCATGCAAGAAAAAATTCAAAATGGCTCCCTCTGCAGGAAAGGTTATGACCACCATCTTCTGGGACATGAAAGGGGTGATTCTGGTGGACATTATGAAGAAAGGACAAACAATCAACTCAGAGGCATATATTGCTACCCTACAGAGACCAGAGACGTATAAAGCGAGTTCCAACGGAGAGAAAACTGGAAGACGTCCTTCTTTTGCACGATAACACAAGACCACACAACAGTTTGCAAAAGAGAGAGCCATCACAAAAGTGCGCTTAACTGTGTTACCCCACCCTCCATACAGCCCGGATCTGGCACCTTCAGACTTCCATTTGTTTGGGCCAATGAAGGATGCTATTCGTGGAAGAAAGTTTCAGTGACGATGAGGTTGTTGAGAAGGTTAAGAGGTGGCTCCAGCGGAACCAGCGGACTTTTACCAGCAATGAATAAAGGCCATTGTTTCGAGGTGGAGGAAAGCCGTAGAAAAGGATGGAGACTCTGTGGAAAAATAAAAACTTGTAAAAAAGGTATGTAACTACTTGTGTACAAAATTTTGGAACTTACAAGGAAACTTGGAAAGAAAAAAAAAAGTGGGCAAAATATATTGAGTGGCCCTCGTATATATATATATATATATCATCGCATTAACGAAGTACCGATTTTTTGAAATCCATACACAAGGTAATTCATAAGTCCTGTTACAAACGTATTTAGTGTACAGTTGTTTTTGGGACAGAACTTATAAATTACCCTGTATCTAAAAAACGAAATAACCAAACTAAATTTAACCTACCCTAAGGCTTGATAAGTATTTTAGACGGCCTTACGACACCTGATCAATTCGACATTCTATCAACAAGTATATTATGAGTTAGATTACGTTAGGTTAGGTAGTTCTTCGTTGTATCGATTGTTTCGTTTTGTCGACGAAATGGGTTTCATCCGTTTCGGACGCATTTGAGGGTTCGAAAGTTGTTTTCTGTTAAGTCATTACATAGTGAGATACTCGCTAATCTAGCCTAACCTAGCCTAATCAGGACCAGCATATCGTTTTTCGACAGTTTCTCGATTTTTTTAATACATTTTTTTTTAATGTTCCGTGGTATCAAAATAATATTACCCCACTACTCTCTCTCTCTCTCTCTCTCTCTCTCTCTCTCTCTCTCTCTATATATATATATATATATATATATATATATACGTATAAACTTCTTAACGTAGTTTTGATTATTTTTATGCTTCATTACTTTTAGCAGGAGGACTACGAAGATCCTGAGCTCGCCATGGACTATACTTAAGAAAAACCAACGTCATTCCATTGGGAGAGCTCTCTTCGAAAGACTGGGGAGATTGTGAAGAGGATAGAGAAAGATCTCAAAGGAAACACCTTCAGTGGATCAAAAAAATTCAAAGATACAAATTAAATTTAAAAATACAAAAGTTTACCTAAAATTCGATATTTAAGAAAACTGGAATAGAACGAATAAAAAACGGAAACTTAAAACTTCAAGCGGGAACTAAACAATATGAAAAAGATAAAGAATAACTTTAAAACTATGAATAATTTTAAGATTTTAGGAAAAATCACGACCGTAAAATTATTTGGATCTTGCGGGGTTATAACCCATCATTTACTTCATTTTTCATATACTACAACAACAGAAACCTAACCTAACCTAAACCATCATTTACTTTTCATTTCAGAAATGCGTTTCATTGAACTGGTGCAAAATAATATTCATTGAATAAAAGTCCATGTTTTATTCAAAGATATTATTTTAATGAGTAAAATCTGCTCGTGAAAGGTTTGCAAAAATGATGGCTTATAACCCACAAGACCCAATGATTTAAAACATAATAATTTTATTTATTATGAAAACATATTTTACAAAATTGAAAACTACCAACAAATATTCTGACTTTGGACAAATAAAGAAGTAGCCGACATGAGAACAAAGGCTTAAAAAAATTAAACTAAAATTTGTTTTATATATATATATATATATATATATATATATATATATATATGTGTGTGTGTGTGTGTGTGTGTGTGTGAAACGAATTATCACTATTCTCTAAATTCTATCCTATAGTACTTTAAGATTAATAGGACCTATTATACTTATCAACCCTAGCACATATTTATCGTGTCCTTGTAGTAGAAAATCGTACAAATAGTTTATAATATTATTTTACTGTAGTAATTCTTGTATTTGTTATATTCTTCGCAGTCTTTATTCTGCAACTGTAGAATATATATATATATATATATATATATATATATATATATATATATATATATATGATAATAAAAACCCACTCTAATAGACGGAGTTTATTTCCACAACAGTTTCGATGCCCACTGCCAGTGGGCATCGAAACTGACTGTTGTGGAAATAAACTCTGTCTATTAAAGTGGGTTTTTATTATCATATTTAGACCTTCACGTAGAAAAAGTGGTTTTTTGCATATATATATATATATATATATATATATATATATATATATATATATATATATGATGTAAAATAACGCATTGTCGCGACGAAGTATGGAGAAGGAAACCACTCTTCAGGAAGACGTAAATTTTTATTTCTTAACACCAATACAGTTTCGGTTCCTCGCGAGCCATTCTCAATTGGTAATCGGTCTGGATATATTACCAATTGAGAAGGGCTCGCGAGGAGCCGAAACTGTATTGGTATTAAGAAATAAAAGTTCACATATATATATATATATATATATATATATATATATACCCGCCTCGATGGTGTAGTGGTTAGCGTCGCTGACTACGAATCCATCGGCCCCGAGATCGAGACCCGGTGACGGCAGGTGGCGTGCAGCAAAACCCAGCTGTTCATCCTTCCACACAATAAAAAAAATTGGTTGATAGATAAATGGGTGCAATAGGTATTTAGTGGTTAAGACGCTGGGCTGCTCTGCGCTGCTGGTGGGGTGTGGTCTGAATTCCACGTTAAGCTGTAGGTCTAAGGTGGAGTGACAAGCGTGACCTTCGTCGGAATGAACAATTCGGGCGAAGCAAAAACCAAGGTTAACCAAAATATATATATATTATATATAAATAATGTGATGTAGTGTAATGTTATTCAATATTATATATTTATTGTGCCTAAATATTTTGTTTATAAAATAAATATATGACAAATGTAATTTACTGAAACAGGGAACTGTAATACATGTGTGTATATATATAATAATAATAAATTTAATAATTAATAAGTACTATGCTCGTATAGTACTCTACTTTTGCTTACGTATTGGGAAGACATCTTTATTATTCACTTAAAAAATTTATTGGCAATGATTAGAAATTACTTAAAATTACTTTTATTTCAATATTATTCCTACAAATAAAGTATTAATTAAAATTATATTTTTCTGTTTTTATTATTACCTTTTAATTCGCAATTTTTTTGTAATCTTTTTACATTTATTACATTTCATTACAATTTTAATACAATTAATCTTTTGATTATCGTATGAATGAGAACTTCAGCTGTTTGCATTAGCTTCTGGAATGTGGAAGGTTGTCAACCCGCAACTGGTTTATTTTTTCACTTTTAGAAAAACCAGTTTTTGTTAACCGATCGAGGCGAACTGATGTAATAATGGGGTTGTTTATCCTCCTTCGCAGTTAACATCTAAGGTTATATGACGTAGAGGACTTACAGCTTTACGTGGAATCCGAAGCACGGGGTCGATACATAATCTGGATTCAGAGGCCGGTCTCCCCCATCCAGCTACTACTACCCTGACACAATGTCGCTAAACTTCGGTGATTGACGGTGAGAAGCCGTGTTATACGACATTGACCACAAAAAGCCCATCGAAGTGAATTATATTGATTTTTATAATTTTTATATTATATTGATTTTTCGTCAGCCAGACTGTACTGAACGGACGCATTTCCTGAGCTCTCTGATATTGCATCTACTTTTGCATATTGCTAAGAATTTTACTTTTGGAAAGTTTTGAATTTTATATACAGGGTGTCCCAGAATTAACTATCTATTTCAATGAAATCGGACAAATTTTTTAAAAACACACTTTTATTTATGTTTATCATGTTTAATATGTGTTAAAAATGTATACATTTCTAAAAAATTTCATAATTTTATTTTCATAATTTTTTCATTATTGGTCCAATGAAAGACCGTCTGAAGTCATAGAATGGCAAAGAGACTCTCCAAAAGTTAACGTGTGGCTTGGAATGACCAAATCCAAAATTTATGGCCTATTCTTCTTTGCGGAAGCAACTGTAACAGGTACCGTCTACCTTGATATGCTTCAGCAGTTTCTCGAACCACAGCTTCTTGATGATGGCATTCTTGATAATGTTGTGTTTCAACAAGATGGAGCACCATGTCATTATGCTCTAATTGTTCGAGAATACCTCAACAGACGCCTTCCGAATCGGTGGATTGGACGTGGAGGACCTCGACCTTGGCCTCCGCGTTCTCCGGATTTGACGCCCCTGGATTTCTTTGCATGGGGTTTCATAAAAACAAAGGTTTATCGCCAAAAGATCAATGCTTCTTGTTGAAACACAACATTATCAAGAATACCATCATCAAGAAGCTGTGGTTCGAGAAACTGCTGCTGAAGCATATCAAGGTAGACGGTACCTGTTACAGTTGCTTCCGCAAAGAAGAATGGGCCATAAATTTTGGATTTGGTCATTCCAAGCCACACGTTAACTTTTGGAGAGTCTCTTTGCCATTCTATGACTTCAGACGGTCTTTCATTGGACCAGATAATGAAAAAATTATGAAAATAAAATTATGAAAAAAATTTAGAAATTTATACATTTTTAACACATTAAACATGATAAACATAAATAAAAGTGTGTTTTTAAAAAATTTGTCCGATTTCATTGAAATAGATAGTTAATTCTGGGACACCCTGTACTTGCGTTTATATTCACATTGTTATAGTTAAGTAACTGAATATTAGTGGTTTTTAGCGATTTAGAAGTTTTCATAGCGTGCCGGCTTAATTTAATTTGAACTTGTGACGGTTATAAACTAATTTTTAACTGCGCGATGCCGTCGCAGAAAGCGTCGTGTGTTAGGTGTAGGGTAAACCGGTGGTATTCGGAATTTAAAGATTATAACGGCGGTCCTATGGCGATTACCGAGAGATCAGTTTGTTTCTTTTGCGAGTTAATGGATGAAATAGTTGACATAAAACGCAGTGTACGTGAGGTAACGAAAAGACTTGCAACGCTTGATGAGGGCAGGGGTAGGGCTACGGTTGACGAAAGCCGAACCAATACTAACGTTGAAGACGTTAGTAATTTGAAGGGTGAGGTGCGTAACCTAGTTTCTAGTTTAGGTAGCTTGTCGGGAATGTTGGATAGAGTTGAGGAAGGGGTTAAGGTTGGTCCGAGAGTAGTAGATGGGGAGGGATTTAGAGAAGTTAAGGGTGGAGCTAGGCCGCGTACGTTAGGTGATAGGAATCCCCCCCCCCTATCGAGGTTTCGAACCCTTTTGCCCATTTGGAAAGGGACGTCAATGAGGGGGAAACTATTTTAATTGGGGACTCTTTAGTGCGCCACATGGACAAAGAGTTCGTTGAAAGGCATCCAACCAAGAGGAGGAGGGTCTGTCTCCCAGGGGCCAGGGTTGACAGAGTTAGAGACGAAGTGGATATGATTGACGTTGCCTCCCGTCACTCGATGTTGGTGACGATGGTAGGAGGCAACGACTCGTATAGGTCCGATACGAGAGTGCCTGACCTTTTGGAGAGATATAGGGGGTTAATTAGGTCCTTGCAGGCGAGGTCAGATAGGTCTTTAGTTCTAGGTATTGCCCCTAGGCACGGGTTGTGTCTTAGGATTACGTCAAAAACAATATTTTTTAATAATAAATTAGAAGAGATTTGTGCTGAGGAAAATGTACCCTTCGTAAAGCTGTGGTCCGAATTCAGTGATCCTAGCCTTTTTATGAAAGATGGGGGTGCATTTTAATGAAATAGGTAATGTTAGGCTAGGTAGGTTAATAGACGAAAACGTGCGAAAGCTGTATAGGTCGAAGCCTTCTTTAAACGTTGTGGGTCCGGGGAACGCGGGCCCGACGTGAAAAATAGTTTAAAACGCGGGCCCGTGGTAAAAAATAACTTAAACGTCTTTTATTGTAACGCGCGTAGTATTAGAAATAAATTAAACGAATTTAAGACGATAATTTATTCCGGCAACTACGATATAGTTGCTATCACTGAAACATGGTTAAATACCGTGACTCGGGACTTGTTGGGGGAACTTGATATACCGGGTTTTAAACTCTTTACTAATGATAGGTTACATAGGTTTGGTGGCGGCGTTTTGCTGTACATTCGTAATTCCCTTAGGGCTATCGAGGTTAAGATAGATTTTCCGGCAGCAATTAATACGATATGCGTTGAAGTTAGGGCGCGTAGTATTAGTTTTAATTTTGTTGTTGTTTATAGACCTCCCGTTCAACCCTTCGACACCGATAGTAGATTTTACTCACTCCTTGGTAACTTTATTGACAATCGGAATAGTATAATTGTCGGAGACTTTAACTGCCCAAATGTTAATTACGAGACTTTTACTGGTAATGAGGAGGGTTTGAGATTGATTCCGTACGGACATAGACCCCCCACAAAAAAAAATTATGAATTCAGTTACAAACTAAAGTATATTTCATAAACATAGATAGCTTTTAAATTAATGTAAAATTAAACATTCTACGCTCATTAAACCGGTTTAATAAACACTTACCGAATGTCTAGTGTGAAATGGAAATTTATTTTAATATAGTTAATGTTACTATTTTTCCAAAAGCTTAGAGACCCCCTGGAAGCTTCCTACAGACCCCTGGGGGTCTGTACAGACCACTTTGGGAATCCCTGGTTTAGAAGTAGGCGAGAGTTTAGGATGTAGTGATCATCAAATTCTTAGGTTTAAGTTATTGATAGAAAACACTAAGGATAGTAACGTAATAGAAGTCCCTGATTTTCGTCGGGCTAATTTTGATAGTTTTGCGGATAGGATGAGAGTAGTGGACTGGATAACTTATTTATGGATAATGACACAAATTTGCATTGGGAGGCGTTTAAAGAAAGTTTTATGAATATTGAAAGGGAGTTTATTCCTCGTAGGCCCAAGCGCGCTAGAAATCATGGTAGGCCCAAGTGGTGGACTAGGGAAATAGGCGCGTTCATAAACGAGCGTAACATTGCGTATAGACTTAATAAGCGCAATGGCACGGCAGCTAACTTTAATAGATATATCGAGCTTAGACGTCAGGTTTAAAGATCAGTTAGGAATGCTAAGCGTAATTTAGAGATACTTATAGCTGCGGATAGTAAACATAATCCAAAAAAGTTTTTTGAATACGTCAATAATCGTAAGCCGATAAAAGATAACATAGGCCCTCTAGTGGATGTTAACGGCGCTTTGGCTTCTGACGCTCAGGCGATGGCGGGTATTTTCAATAACTTTTTTGCGACAGTTTTTACCGTAGAAGATATAAATAATGTCCCCGACGTGGACGATATCGTTCCATTTAGTAGCGAGACTATTTTGGATGAAATAACTTTACGAGGGTGAGATTGCGCATTATATCGATAGGCTAAAAGCTAGCAAGGCTCCAGGCCCTGACGCTTTTTATCCCAGGCATTTGAAAGATTTGAAAGACGTTATCGTAGGCCCCTTAACGAAGATTTTTAATCAGTCACTCGAAACGGGGATTATTCCTGAAGACTTCAAATTAGCTAACGTCACGCCCATTTTAAAAAAAGGCGACCGCACACTAGCTAGCAATTATAGGCCCATTAGCTTAACGTCAATTGTCGGTAAACTTTTGGAATCCGTAGTTAGGGATCGTATCATCGAACACTTTGAAAGTAGAGATTTGATTAATAGTAGTCAGCATGGGTTTCGACGCCATAGATCTCGTTTAACTAATTTGTTAGAATTTTATAACGAAATAGTGCGCGAATAGGATAGGCATAGAGCGGCTGACGTATTTATTTAGATTTTAAAAGGCGTTCGATACAGTTCCGCATAGAAGATTAATTGCGAAGGTTAAAGCGCACGATATACGCGGTCAGGTAGCTAACTGGTTAGAAGAATGGCTTCGTGCTAGGAGACAGAGGGTCGTTGTTAATGGTAGTGAATCGGGGTGGTTGGATGTAGGTAGCGGTGTCCCACAGGGTTCAGTGTTAGGCCATTGCTATTCGTAATTTACATTAACGACATAGATGTAGGATTGACTAGTAACGTGTCAAAATTCGCGAACGATACTAAAATAGGCAGTAAGGTTGTTAACGAGGACGATAGAAATAGGCTCCAAGACGATGTAAATAGGATTATGGAGTGGACGGATAAGTGGCAGATGCAATTTAACGTAGACAAATGTGAAGTTTTGCATGTAGGTTCTCGTAACAATAATTACACGTACACGATGGATGATAGAGAGTTAGCGAGCGTTGACGAGGAAGTAGATTTAGGCGTACGCGTATCTAAGGATTTAAAAGTTAGGAACCAGTGCCTGGAGTCTTGCGCAAAAGCTAATAGGATGTTAGGCTTCATAGCGCGTAATTTCGAATTTAAATCGAAGGATATTATATTGCCCCTTTACAAGTCCCTAGTCAGGCTTCATTTAGAATATGCCGTTCAGTTTTGGCGCCCGTATTTGCGCGAGGATATTGATAGGTTAGAAAGGGTTCAGCTTCATGCCACGAAACTAATTCCGTCATTGCGCAACAAGCCTTATGAAGATAGGATAAAAGAGTTAGACTTGCATTCACTCGAAACTAGGAGATTAAGGGGGAGCTTATTGAAGTTTTCAAAATCGTAAATAACATCGATAACGTAAATTTTGACAAACTGTTCACTTTCGATAATAGCAATACTCTTAATAACGGATTTAAGTTGCGTGGCAGACGTTTCATTACTAATATCGCTAAAAACTTCTTTACGTTTAAAGTAATTGATAAATGGAATAATCTTCCCGCGTCAGTCGTTCACTCTACCAGCGTTAATATGTTTAAGAACCGTTGATAGGCATTTTGAAAATATTAACGTTGTTTAAAATAAAAAAACAATTAGTAACAGGAGCTCTAGGGGTGGTGGTCGAGGATGAGTCTGTTGATGATTAATGCCAGCTGGTGACATGCCAGCGTGTGATGCCAGCAATAAAATTAAAAAAAAAAAATTAGACTAACATGAACGTAGATGTAGCTCGTAGAGTAAACTAACCCACTTTTTGTTTAACTTTACCTACTTTTTTTTCTTATCCTCTCCTTACTTGCATGTCTGTAACTCTCTTTACTTGCATGTCTGTAGTTTGCATGGTATGACTGTGAGTTAAGACTGTGTTTGCATGGTTTGTAAGTGTTCTTATTTTACTTCTTTTCATCTTTCACCCCTTTCCTATTCTCTCCAACTATTTTTCTGACTTGTCAGCAGTGGCCGGCGAATGATGATAGTGAGTCTTTTTTCTCTTTTTCTGAATGAATGTTAACCCATGAGTGATAGGTGTTGCTACTTACTTAACCCCTTATTTTCTTCTCTTAACCCCCTACTCTTTCCTTTCTCTCGGGCTAACCTTAGAGTGGATCTTAGGGTCTTTGTTAGCCTTAGCTTCTGTAGATCTGTAGATATCTGTTTGATTTTACGTCGTTGTTGTCGTCATAAACTTTTACTTAAAATGGATTAAATATTTCGTCTACTATTTCGTCTACTATTCTACTTTTTGAGTTTTCGGAAAGATAGTTACTGTATAAAGTTATTTGCGAAATTAAAGGTGATAATGATGATGATGACGATGATGTCTGCACAATTTCAATTATTTATCAAATCAAGGATTCCAGACTTTTTTTTTATGTTCCTCCCCCCCACCTTCACCACGAACACCAGTAATCAAGAGTAAAAGATATTTTCATATAAAAAGGCTTTAACGTGATTTTGCTTCTCCCATATATTCATTGTATCCGCGTGTACACTTTTTAACCTAGAATTTAAGTGTATCCCTTTATTTTGGTGTATCTTTACAATTTGTCTTTTAGTTTAATTGCAGTTAATTTTTTAATTTTTTTTGGCTTTAATTTGACTCTAACTTAGCTTCGCGCAAAAATAAATGCCATTTTACTGAGTATAGGAATCTTAAATGTTGGAATGAAGAAGAGTAAAGTGTATTAGAATGACAAATCATTC
Organism: Bathynomus jamesi; assembly: GCA_023014485.1. Taxonomy (NCBI): domain Eukaryota; kingdom Metazoa; phylum Arthropoda; class Malacostraca; order Isopoda; family Cirolanidae; genus Bathynomus; species Bathynomus jamesi. The sequence goes on along the minus strand of JAJOZX010012360.1, from coordinate 60,034 downwards.
TATTTTCTGCAGCTGGTGGAATGATTTAGTTGTAATGTATAATACGAATTACAAATTTAGTTAAAATATGAATTGTTTATAATAATATCAAAATGGAAAAGTCTTGACACGCATAAGATCGAATGTAATACTATAACGCGTGTAATTAACCCTAGAAATGCAGTGTGGGACCGCACACATAGCGACTAGTGTTGGGTTTGCGTAACCCCATTATGAAAATTACATTTATAGGTTGAATTAAACAATTTGGCATTACTGAATATTAATAAAAAATAATTTGCGTACAATAAAAAGCACAATTTCTTGAAAAATAAATGTAGTTTTATTGTAATAGGCAACGCTGCTTTTTTCAAGGTTAAATATACCCAGCATAAGATCGAAATATTCGCCCTTATGTACGTTTGGAAATTCTGCATTCGACTTTATGCAGGTCCATCTTATCCAGTTCCATTCCATGCAGTTCAGTTTTGCTTCCTCTATCATGTATGTAACTTCCGCAGTTGAAGTTCTGCCCAAACTCGATTGGCCCACCAATATTGCTTTTTTTTTTGTTTGCATTGCGTTTTCGTCACCAACGGAACAAAAGTTAAATTTCAAGGTCGTGTTGATAACCAACCAAGAAACACGAATTTAGGCTCAAATTGTATTTGTCATTTAGAAATAATGGACAAAATTGTTATATTTATTATTAAAATATAAATATAATTTATTAAAATTATGAAGGCTACCTTAGTAGCCACGTCGCAACACCGCTTTTCCTTACTTAGTTTAGCGAGGATAAGCGACGTTGGGTTCGTTTAGTAATTGGATGGGTGACCACCCTTTGCGTCTAGATGATGTAGACACCCGTGGTTCGGATTCCACGTAAAGCTGTATGTCCCCTCCGTCACATGACCTTGATGTTAAGGAGGAGGTTAATCAATCCCAAACATTATAATAATAATAATAATTATTATTATTATTATTATTATTATCCTAACAACGGAAGACTCTGGACCCTGTAACTCCCCAAACAACGTGGAAAGTAGAAAAGGAAGACTGTGTCGTGTCCTTAACCCTGAAAGAAAATAGTTTTGTTGTGAGAGGACCAAAACTGTTTAATCAGCTGCCCAAAGACCTAAGGAACAAGAGTGGTGTTGCAGTGGACATCTTCAAAAGAAGATTAGACGCTTGGCTCGGAACAATCCCCGATGAGCCGGGTGTACCTGGCTATGTGAGATGGAGAGTACAAGAAACCAACTCACTACTTCACCAGGCCAACTCGAGAGGAGGGGCGACAAGCTTGACCTTTGTGAAATGAGGAATCATCGCGCGGAACAGTTGAAAGGTTGAAAGGAAAGGTTTATTATTATTATTATTATTATTATTATTATTATTCTCAAAGTAGGAAAATATTTCTTAGTCACCGGTTGAATAATCACTTAGTCGGTGCAGCAAAAGTTTCTCAAGTAATTTTAAGAAACAGGAAGCAAACAATAGGTCTGTAATTATCGCTGGTTATCAGGGCTTCCTAACCTTCATCACGTGCGACCTCGAAAATCATGTTCACACGATTCACGACCCCAAAACACTGGTCGAAGTTCGACAGACTCCCCAAAAGTTATTATATATATATATATATATATAATATATATATATATATATATATATATATATATTATTACGCGTTTATTATGCGTGGAAAGGGTTCGGATTTCAGCTGTTATATGGAACTACATTCATGATTGATAAATATGTTGTCTGACGGCCGTAGGAAGAGGTTTGAAAATAAAATTATCAGATCGGTTCGCGACCCCAAATATGATCTTTGCGACCACAAGGTTGTGAAGTCCTGCTGTAAATGATTAGTCGATAGGTTAACCTATTGAGGAAATCTGTCTTTAAGATTCTTAATTTCAGGAATATATACAGTATATGAAAATGAAAATGAAAATGAAAAGGTTTATTGGCAGACTATAGTCCATATGACAAATATTATTAATACAATGACAGTTCATATACTAAGGATATAAATATATACAATTTTGATTAGATATAATACTACACTGTCGAAGTTAAGTGGAGCTACAGACAGACGTTTTCGTACCAAGAAGTCCATAGCTAAGCCTAAGAGGATAAATGGCAGGACTCATGGATAGCTTGGATGATCGGGTTGGTTGATTTTTTAATTCTTTGCATTAGACTGTGTTGAGCACGTCTTGTTACCTCCGGGAAGCTCGGGACATTGCGGGTAGCAAACATTTGCGAAGCTGAGCATCTCGGGGGTAATTTATGTAAGAGTCTAAAAGACCCATTGTACAGCAAATTTAGGGTTCTGCCAGAACCTTTTTTATAATTCACCCAGAGTTGCTGACCGTATATATTACTGCAGAAAGTACGAAAGAGTGTGTCTTTAGCTTCACTTGTACAGAAACGAAAGTTCCTTATGGTCATATTCGCTTTAGCACACAGGCTTCGAGATTGTTTTCTTATATCCGAGTCATCACTCAAGGAGCTGGTAATAGTTTGACCCAAATACTTAAACTCTTGTACTTCCTCAATTACTTCATCATTCATTTTAAACCTTATATCAGCTGGCTGATTACAGCTTTTAGGATGAAATTGCATGACCTTAGTTTTTGTAACATTAAAAAGAATATCATGTTTCTGCGAATACACTTCGCAGACATTTAGTAGCCGATCCAGACCTTTAACAGAGGGACTTATTAACACCATATCATCGGCATAAACTAAGTTATTTATCCTTGTGTTATCTATACAACATCCTACTGTTGCCTCATTAAGTGAAGCAATTAATCCGTCAATATACACATTAAACAGCATTAAACAGTATATACAGGGTGTTTCAAAAGTCCCTCATTATTTTTAAAATTTTATTAAAATAGCAATTACAAGAGGAACCAAATGACAATTTGGTTGCTGAGTCTACGATTCATGAGAATTTTGGTGGCATCAAACTTGGCTTCATAAGTCTACTGGAAAGTCACTGGTACACCTCAACGTGGGCACCGTCTTTTTCGAAACAAGCGAGCCACCGTTTTACGCATTCTTGGCCGACATTGAACAACATTTCGGGAGTAACAGAAGCACACGCATTCCTGATCCGTTCTTCTAGTGTGGGGAGGACTCGCGGCTTGGTGGCGTACACTTTGCTCTTAATGTAGCCCCACAAAAAGAAGTCGCATGGGGTAAGATCAGGCGAGCGAGCAGCCCATTTGATGGGACCACGGCGACCAATCCACCGATCCGGGAACTGCTTATTCAGAAATGAGCGAACCTCACGCGAGTAATGAGCAGGGGCACCGTCTTGCTGGAAAATGACTTCTTGCATGTCAGCTACAGCTGACAGTTGGTGGATGCAGAACTCCTGAAGCATACGAAGGTAATTGTCTCCGTTGACGTTCACGGAATTTCCATCTTGATCCCGGAAGAAGAACGGACCAATCAGCCCAGCTGAGGAGATGGCACACCAGACGACCAATTTCAGCGTGTCCCTTTCATGTTCACGGATCTCCGCAGGATTGTGAGTTCCCCAGATGCGGGTGTTGTGCCGATTGACGCGACCAGAAAGGCGGAAGAGAGCTTCGTCGCTGAACCACATGTGCTCCAGGATCGATGGGTCTCTTTCGTAGTGATGCAGCAGTGTCTCACACATCTCCACCCGGCAATCGTAGTCTTGAGGTTCCAGCTTCTGAACCACCTGGATCTTGTACGGATACAGCTTGAGACCACGCCGCAAAATCCGTTGGATAGATGTCGCGCTGATGTTCAGTTCCGCAGCAGCTCGCCGAATGGATTTTCCTTGACTCTGAGTAAACGCCTCACGGACAGTTTCGACATTCTCCTCACTCCGCCCACTTCGAGGTCTTCCCGATCGTGGTTTGTCCTTTACGGATCCGGTCTCCATAAACTTCCGGTGGGTGGCGACGATGGTGTTCCTATCCGGTGCATAATGCTGTCCGTAGACTGCCCGGAATCGTCGCTGCACTTCGACCACAGATTGAAAAACCTCCTGCCATGCAGCGATTTTACACCTCTGCTCTAGAGTCAGCATGGTAGCAGAAGAAAACGGAGCAAAACTTCAAATGTAGACTCAAAAAAATTCTCAACTACTGAGTAAGAGTTTACTACAAGATGAACGTCGTTGGTCGATTAGCTGCAAAGAAAATTGAAAATCAAATTAGTGAGGGACTTTTGAAACACCCGGTATATATATATATATATATATATATATATATATATATATATGGTGTAGTGGTTAGCGTCGCTGACTACGAATCCATCAGCCCCGGGTTCGAGACCCGACGGCAGCCGGCGCGCAACAAAACCCAGCTGTTCATCCTTCCACACAATAAAAAAAAAGAAAGTGGTTGATAGACAAATGGGTACACTAGGTGGCCTAGTGGTTAAGACGCTGGGCTGCTGATGGGGCGTGGTTCGGATTCCACGTTAAACTGTAGGTCTAAGGTGGAGTGAAAAGCTTGACCTTCGTCAGAATGAACAATTCGGGCGGAAGCTAACCAAAGGTTATATATATATATATATATATATATATATACTGTATATATATATATGTATATGCAGTGGTGTAGTGCTGTGGGAACGCGTGGGAACGGCGTTCCCTTACTTTTTTTGGTAGACGGAACGACGTTCCCTCACTATTTCAAATAAATCCGAACTTACAAATCTCTAACGTCATGAAATTTTAATTCCCACCCCTAGAAGAAATATGAGAAAGAATCATTAACTGCTTCATTTCTTTTAGCTTCGACTGAGGCAATGCTAGCCTATAAAGATCTGGTGAAACAGTCACCACGGCGTACCAGTTGTTAACTTTTTTTATTTAATCATTCCAGTTGTTAGCTATTTTTATTGATCGTACTGGATGTCGTATATCTAATGACACTGGAAATACTTCATCTTCAACCTTGGAATATATCCTAATATCCAGTGCATATGACCTCAAAATATCCCTGAAATTGGTCAGATTTCAAAAGATTTCCCTGGGGGCTTACAGTGCCCCCGGACCCCCAGCTGTATGGGCTCGCCGCGCTCGCCATTGTCCCCCCCGCATCTGAGTAACACTTTCAAACTGCGTTCCCTCACTTCTTTATTTAGCACTACACCACTGTGTATATGCAATAAAATCACAGAACAATATGTGATCTTTTTAAGATAAAATAAATAGCCTACATATAGAAGTATAGCCTATATAAGATTAGGGCCAAAACATTAAAATATATATGGTGAAATTAAGAATTACATTTCAAAATAAATGTGAGTTCAGGAGTTATAGGCCTAAATCGAAAACATACAACTGTGATCATAATTTACATACACATCGTAAATCAGATTAAGAACTACTGAAGCCTACAATAAAATAAAATATTTGAACTTATGAGTACAATATAATGACAGTCGGCAAAACTTCTAATATGGTTACGCATAAAACACTACAGAAAATAGGTTTCATATAAGAAAATGAATCGAATTCTGGGTAAACTAATGTAATACGTTCAACAAATTTTATATCAAATTGTGGATTGATTGAAGAACATCAATAGAGTTAACCAGGACCCAAGCATGGGGTGGGGGGGTTAAAAGGATAAAGTTTACTGGGGATCGGATAGCAAAGGGGTCCGGCAGGGCCCAGTTAAGAAAATGTTTTAAACCTTTTTTTAGTTTTTTATCAACGATGTGTCTATTAGTTCTGATTTGATCTGGATGTAATGCATTTATTTCAATAAAAATATGCAAAAATATGTATGAATTACTTGTCTGAAACAAGGGGACGCAGGAGTCAGAGGCAATGGGGCCCACCATGTGACTGTGTACCGGCCCCGAGGAAGTGATGCTTAGGCCCTGCATTGAGCAAAAATGTTATTATAGTCAGTTCAAAATGTCATTTTTATTTTTTTATTTAAAAAGTCATCATTCACTACGAAAGATTATATTATCACCACTTTACGAACACAAAATATGTGCGTCTATTAAAATACAGCAGAAAGAAATATATCCAAAAAATGAATAATGTTTTAGGAACAATAAATAAATACAGGGTGGGCCGTAAGTTTCCATACATAGGAAAAATTAAACGTTTGTTTTTATGTTACTGATGAAGCAAATTTTTACGTCAATGGAGAGGTTAATCGGCAAAACATACGTTATTGGAGTAATGCTAACCCTAACTGGCTGAGTCCGACGAAGATGCAAGGTGCCGGTAAAGTGATGGTGTGGGCCGGGATATGGGGTGACAGAATTATTGGACCAATTTTTGTCAGTGGAAATCTTAATGCCGAAAGGTATCTTAACATGTTGCAAGAAGAGATTTTCCCATCCCTGCTAAACGAGGAAGGTAACTTCCCAGTTTACTTCCAGCAAGATGGAGCTCCACCTCATTATGGTCTTCACGCGCGTCGGTATTTGGATCAACAGTTTCCGGATGCTTGGATTGGTCGGCGTGGTCCTGTGGAGTGGCCTCCCAGATCCCCAGATCTCACCCCCCGTGATTTCTATCTTTGGGGGCACGTGAAGGCCATGGTGTATCAGGAAAAGATACGAGACATAAATCATCTAAAGGAACGTATCACCAACGCCATTACAAGCATAACGTCAACTGTGCTAATGCGTGTTCATCAACAGTGGGGAACACGTATTGAAATGTGTTTTCAAAACAATGGCAACCATGTAGAGCATATTATATAAATAAAAATGGTTGTCCATAAAATTTTTTTTATTTTTCCTATGTATGGAAACTTACGGCCCACCCTGTAGAATATGGAATATGGATGCCTTTTTTAAAGATTCATTTATTTTTCAATTGCAATAAACTAAAGTTCTCACCCATCAAATGACAAAACGTTATGAACAAAAAAGCATATCTTTCTTTGTAAATTCTGTCTATTTCTTTCTTGTCCCTGAAGATGTGAATATATCACGAAAGCGCTCGGATTTCGTGTTTCCTTTTCTTTTCCCTGTGGTTCTTTGCTTATTAATTTTACACAAATTATCAATAATATTTTAGTATCTTATAATAAAAGGTAAATTTTAATAAAACACGCATATTTTCTTTATTTAGTATTTAAATAAGTTATAAAATTTAATTCCAGTTTTCACTTTGCCACTTTTATTTGCTTTTTGTTTGTTATTATGAGTTCATACAAGGAAATGCTGAATTTTTTTATTATAATTAACACATTTCACCCTTTATGCATTTTAATTTTGGTAATAAACTAGGCCTATATCTAAAAATTCAAATGCAATATGAAAATTCATGTATACACTGTTACTGTTTGTCTGTATATATTATTTATGGGACCATTTTGCCCTTTTAATAAAGGTAATATAACGTTTTATAGTAATTTCTGTTAGCTTTATAAGGGTAACTAACGAAAATATCACGACCTAATCTAACCAATCGTCAAGGGCTTACAGTTGACCTAACGATTGGTTAGGTTAGGTCGTGATATTTTCGTTAGTTAGCCTTATAAGACTAACTAGAGAAGGATGGGGGCCCTGATCTTCAGGTGATCCGAAATTTTAATTTACATCCTGGACATTACTTAAAAATTATGTCTATTTTTCTGGTCTCAGTGATCGCCCATCTCAGTGATCCTCATTTACATGAAGTACATTAAACGAAAGAACCAACTAACGTGTGCTTATACTGTATATTTAAATATGCTTGTTTTTGAGGTTATGACAATTTGAACGCAGATATGGACTTTCCTAACCCAGTCTGAGAATATGGTAACAAGCAATGACGTAAATTATATGCCAATGACGACAAGCGATTTTTGGCCCAACCACAGTGTCTGAATCCTGGAGTTCTATTTTTCTGGTTGGTAGTAATATTACTACCTATTGGCATCTAGGACTATGCTACTTCAGTGACGATTTAGCGGTGGTATGTATAGTTTATGTGCGTGAAATAACTCGCTGTGGAGTGGGTACAGTTAAAAAGGCGATGTTATCGAGGGAAGTGCATGGAAAGATCCCGTTTATTTGGATCGACATAATTCAGAATATATAAAATTCAGGCTACATTTTGAAAATTAGTTCGGTTCATCATAATTTAATATAGTGAAAAAAAGAATCTGTAGGGTACGTGTGTAGCCTAGCAAATGTAGACAGCCGATGTTAATAGCATTTACTGGCCTAGGCCTAGCTACAGTATATTGTAGGGAAATGTGCTGCAAATAAGGATTATATTTAAAGTAGACCTACCACATTCGTGATGACAACCTTTTTATACTGGAAGATAGAGGGCCCGGGCTGGAAGATAGAGGAGGAGGAGGTGATCGGGGTTAAAAGGGCTCGTGATTCCACTCCCGGGCTTTATGTTCCAGCAGGGGCGTACACAGCATTTCTTAAAGGGGGGGGGACACACACACACACACACACACACACACACACACACACACAATAATATATATATATATTATACTGTGTGTGTGTGTGTGTGTGTCAGCTCAAAATTGAGGATGATTGATTTGGAATCGAAATGGGTTAATATTCGTCTTTTAACCCGCTCACGCGCGGTTAAAACAGTACAATATATTGAATTGCCATTCAAAACTGACTAAGAAAATATATATCTTATGTTGTGCAAATTTGTTCAAATGTACTTTTTTTAATAAAATATATTTCCTGTTTTGGCTATAATGTACTTTTTTTCATAAAATATTTTTCCTGATTGGGCTATTTTTTCGCTACTCTGCGACTTAATTAGTTGGTTGGGTTTTGTTCTGGCTATTTTTTTTTTCCTAATTGGATTCAGTTTAGTGGTGTTTGTGATAGAATTATGACGTGCCATTCGTGTGATTTTGACCTTGAGAACTTGATTCGTCATGTGCCTAGATTAAGACAAAGGATTGGTTGTTTTTATCAATTACGGCGTTATTCTCTCATCCTTAACTTGCCCGAAATGTGACAGTGAGTGCCTAATACGAAAAGATCAGAAGATATTTAGGTGAAATAACCAATATTAACCTGTTAGGTTAATTGAATGCCCGGTTAGGTTAATTGAATGCCCGGTTAGGTTAATTGAATGCCCGGTTAGGTTAATTGAATGCCCGGTTAGGTTAATTGACTGCCCGGTTAGGTCAACTGTACACTCTTGATGATTGGTTAGGTTAAGTCGCGATATTTTCGTTAGTTTAAATGAAAATGATGAGAACAAACTTTTCTGGTTAATTTTGAGGTGTTTTGTACAAAACTGCCATCCGTTTCCTGTGCAAAATGCGTAGTTTTCGCGATGACGATATCTCTAAAACTACGCATTTGCACAGGAAACGGATGGCAGATTCGTGCAAAACACCTCAAAATTGACCAGAAAAGTTTGTTCTCATCATAAAAACAGACTGGGTGTAAAAACGAATAATTACCTCGAAATGAATTGCATTTTGGAAGGCTTCAGTTGTATTTTATTTCCAATTTATGGGCAAAGAATTAAATTTGCACAAATTAATCGCCCCCTATGCCCTCCCCACCTATGTATGCCACTGTTTCAGGCATGACAAGTCTGGGACCCCGGCACGGGCCCGTAAGAGAAGATAGGAGGGGACACTTAAATTTGTCCTGCATGACCCCGAAAAATTTTCTCCTTCCATTGGCGAGCAGTTAGTACTAAATTTTAATTTCATACAAGCCTAACTACCTATAATGACAACCATAAAATCTTAACGTGAAAACGATCTCCTAAAATTAATCTGTCGTGGGCCAAGTCAGCTTAAGTTATGCAAGACCTCAGTTGGGCAGAAAAGGAATTTGTTGAACGCAAAAAATGCTTAATTCATAAACATCCTTATTTGTGAGATGGGTAATTATTCGTTTTTTGACCCAGTCTCTTTTTATAATGAGAGCAAACGTTTCTGGTCAATTTGGAGGTGCTCTGCACGAATCTGCCATCCGTTTCCTGTGCAAATGCGTAGTTTTCGAGATATCGTCATCTCGAAAATTACGCATTTGCACAGGAAACGGATGGCAGATTCGTGCAAAACACCTCAAAATCGACCAGAAAAGTTTGCATTCGTGCTAAACACAACCTAACCTAACTTAACCTAACTTAACCTAACCTAACCACCTAACCTAACCAGTCACCTTATTTTGGAGGATATAGTTCTGTAATTGCAGTAAGGAAGTGATGCAGAACTGTAGAATCGTCAGGATGTTCTGCCAGGAACAAGTATCGTGCGAAATATTTCCGGTAATGAGGACGCCATGTGCCCTTAAAGATAGAAACAGTAAATCCACACTCACGCTTATTTTTTGGATTTTTTTTACGGCACCTAAACACCTTCGAGTCTTGTCTTAAAATACAGGCAGTATTACATTTAGGGCAAATCACGGATGTCGGAATTATGCCGTGATTGGAAAAAACATCTAAACTTTTATCTTCATCGAGGCCAACAAGGCGGATTAGGTCTTCGAAATCAAGTTCACAAGATTGACACGTCATAACAGTAGAACGAAAATCACCACACTAACCAGAAACAGAAAGAAGTAGCCAAAGCAAGAAAAAGTAGCCAAAAAAAGCCAAGAAAAATCTCCAAAAAAGTCCAAAAAAGGTAGCCCAAATAAACAAACCTACCGAAATTTATATACATACATATTAGAAAGTAGAAAATATATTTTTTAAAAAAGTACATTTTATACAAATTTGCACAAGATAGTATATATATTTTCTTATTCAGTTTTGATTGGTTATTCAATATATATTGCTGTTATAGCTGGGTGTGACTGGGTCAAAAAACGAATATTAACCGTGAGATGCTTTCAAAGCCTACATATTTTGGTAAAATTCCAAGTGCCAGACGCAGTTCAAAGACCATCCGTAGGCCCTAATTACTTGCCTAACCTAACCTAACCAAACTAACAATTTAACATATTACCAAGCTGTTATACAAGTGGTTCTAATGAACGAAGAAGCTGTTTCTAAAAGTGAACTGACGTGTAATTGGTTGGTTGGCCGATTCCGTTTTACTCTTCATACATGCAGTTCAAGACAGTTAAGAAAGGTTAGTAACAATCTAAAATAGCTTTTAAAAAACTGTATAGGATTTAGGCTTATAAAAATTATTTACATCCTGTTCATGGATTAAATTTCTACCACACTAAGGAATCCCCATCATTAATATAATTATAATATAATTTGTAGTGCTTCGAAGATGATACGAGCATTATTATTTATTTTTTATAATAATACACTGCAATACGAAAGTTCATCAATATCTGCTATCTGTATATACGAGTAAAAGGATCTAGGTCTCTGATTGGAAGAATGGGGATTCGTTGTCAGAATTATATATATATATATATATATATATATATATATATAGGGTGTCCCATAAGTCTGGCATTATAGGAAAAATAAAAAAAGGCAACACAAAAGCTTTTATTTACAGAACGTGCTCAATATGTCCACCATTGTTTTCAATACACAAATTCAGACGTGATACCCAGTCAGCAAGCACACGGTGAATGATGTCAGGAGTAATGGTGTTACATGCCCCAATAATGCGCTGCCGCAAATGTTCAACACTCCTAATTTTCTCTGCGTATACCAGCGTTTTCAAGTGGCCCCAGAGATAAAAATCTAGTGGCGTGAGATCCGGGCTTCTAGCTGGCCATTCCACAGGCCCTCGACGTCCTATCCAATGACCAGGGAATTGTTGGTACAGGTATTCCCTTACTTGGGTGCTGTAATGTGCAGGAGCGCCGTCTTGCTGGAACCATGTTGGGAAATTTCCTTCTTCGTTCAAGACACTGGGAAATGCTTCTTCCTTGAGCATACGTTGGTAGGTGCCTCCAGTGACATGTTCATCGAAAAAGAGGGGGCCTATGATGCGATCCTTCCAAATGCCACACCATACCATCACCCGAGATGGACCTTGTTCCTTTGAAGAGGTATACCAGTGAGGGTTATTTTGAGACCAATAGCGGGTGTTCTGTCGATTTACCTCACCATTTCCATAAAAAAACAGCCTCGTCACTGAACAGAATGGTGGACGGGAAATTGGCATCCCGAGCATATGGCCTGTAGAAAGAGAAAAATATGAATTATGGTTTGTTGAAATAGAAAAATATTAATTTCTCCTATGATGCCGGACTTATGGGACACCCTGTGTATATATATATATATGATGTGATTGAAGTGGGGGTAAAGTCAGGGGCGGATCCAGCCTTCTGGGCTGACCGTCTTCCAAAATTTGATAAGTAAAAAATTCGTACGGGACTATTGTAAATCGTGAAATTTTCGCTAGCACCTTTTTGGCAGAAGTACATTTTCAAGTTGCTATAACATACTTTTAAATGAAATGAAAGATATAAAAATAAAACAATAGAAAATTACATCATATTTATCAAAATATTATATAATTAAATATTATATATATTATATATTGTTAAAATATCATATAATAAAAAATTCACTGAAAATTCTGACCGTCTTCCGGAAGACGGTGGAAGACGGTCTAAATCCGCCCCTGAAAGTGCTGTTCTGGACTTTCACAAAAATCCTGAATGTTGTGTCTCCTGTGAATCAGTATTATTTTTCGAACTGTCCTGTAATTGAGGCCATGGTTATGATTAATTAGTTAATCAGTTACTCATTGTTTCGAATGTAATCATTAATTAATCAAAAAATATTTTAAGAAAATGATGAAAAATGATTGGCACTTATTCCTTTTCCCCCCGCAATTTCTCTTTTCCCGTTAGGTCAACTGTACGCCCTGACAGTTGGTTAGGTTAAGTCATGATATTTTCGTTAAAATATAATATTATATATATGCAAAACAAGTTGGTTGTCTTTTGAAATATTATATGCAGAAATACGGCAGGGGGGGGGGGTGAATAAGTGGAATATTTTAACGAAAATATCATGACTTAACCTAACCAATTGTCAAGGGCGTACAGTTGACCTAACCAGGAAAAAGGAATGCGGGGGGGGGAAAAAAAGAATGTGCCAAATGATTAATTTTCCCCATAATTTCACCATCATTTTAACATAAATTTTGTAATGTGGCACTTGAATTTGGCACCTTTTTGCATGTATAAATTGGTTAATCTGCTCATGCTCGTGTTTTTTAATTAAAGCAAACTAAATGGATGCGTAAAATGTTTTCTTCGGCCTTATTTCATGCAAGAGAAACAATAAAGCTCCTTCTTACCCTTTTCATAAGTATTTAATTTTAATTTTTTTTAATCAGTTAATCATTGATTAATTAGAAAATTTAATCATTCATCACTTTTCCCCAAAAATGATTAATTAACCATGCTCTCCTGTAATTTCTAGGTTTTTTTTGCAATTATTACTTTCAAGGAAATATCTTTTTTGGTGCATGTTAGATTGTAGACCCGTTTTAATTATATCCAGTTTTGTTAATTATTAAACTCGTCACGTATAATGATGAACTTTTAAAATATAAACAGGTTGAATTTTTTAAATCCTAATGTAGTTTTTAGATTTTTCTTATGTGTACGAAAAAGATAGGCCTATGTAATGATAAATGTCTTAAATTCGATTCACACTAGTAACGATAGTTTACACCTAAAAGTTGTAAAATTTGTAAAAAGTTGTAAAATTTGGGCATTTCGGATTGCTAATTGCTAAGACTCGTAAATATTTAAGGTTTTTTTTTTTGTTTTGCTAATTTTGGTTTAAATGATGAATAATTATCAAAGTGCAAATTTTTATTGACGTATTATTTTTTTAAATAAATCTATTAATCTTGCCTTATGAATAATTAAGATCTCGAATCTATGAAAGAGAGAGGGTTTTGAGTTCTTTACATCCATTTATTATTAAAGCGAATGAGGTCCAGGCAAAATACATTAAATAAGATTGCAAACCTTACATATATATATATATATATATATATATATATATTATATATATATATATATATATATATATATATACACTAAGAATAATTGGCGTTCTAAATCTTTTGCAAAGATACAGAAATTTATAGGAGCGTCTTTTTTTATTACTTGAGAATATAGGACATCCTATATTTTAAAAAAATAGATTGGGAACCTTGATTTATAATGGTGTATTGCGAGCCTATATAATTTCTAGGCCGATAGAATATATAGTTTTTGATAAATACGCGAGTGAAATATGTAGAAAACATTAAAGGCTTGAACTCTTACGGATATGTGTATCCTTTTGCTTCTTTATTTCCTTTCTCTTGGAAGAAATAATCTAACGTAGAGTTAATGTTGCATGCAATAACAAAGAGACTTTGTATACGACATCGGAAACCGCAAAACCTCGCTTCCGCCCCTTAATGTTTCACTCTGTTCATTCTTCCTATAAACATCCTCGGGAATGAGGGGAGGAAAGATTGCAAGGGGAATATGAAAATGTTGCATATTTAAATTAATTTTAAGACCATGCTTTGAATAAGATATGAAGAATATAGTCAACTAAATGTCCATATTCAGTGTGTGTGTGTGTGTATGGGTATTATATAAGGAATCATATTATCCTGTTTTAATTTCATGGTGTCATTATAACTTTATAGAAATTATATTTGCTTCATTTATATTACTAGTGTCTTTGAATAACTAGAAAAGTAACTTAAAAATACGGGAGGGGCTTTAAGCGTTTCATTATTATTATTATTATGGTTCCCCTCTTTCCCTCTTTTCGGGTAGTCATCAGTGATTCCACTGTGACATTTACAGTAAGCTCAGTGATTTATGTCGAATAATTTATTGGCATTGCGTAAGTAAATATTAAAAAAAATATTTTATAAGGTTCAGTTTTTACAGTATACTCTCAACGACAAAGATTGTAGATGCTGTAGGTTTAATAATGATTGTTGCCCGGTAATTACTCGACTTCTTCACCGTGTTCTCATTTAGATTTCAAATTCAGGTTCATATTTAGTGATCTCTGAGTTTTTACTCTTCGACATAATTAATAATTCTTCTCTTTGTACAATTATTAATCATTAAATGTGAAATAATTCAAAGTTGTTCCCGTGAACCAAGTACCGTATTATTTTAGAGTTGTTGAAGCGAATGATAAGCAAATTGAGGGAAGAATAGAATGATTGCGAGTCCGATACAAATTTTCGTGTTAGCTATGAACTACGTATATCATATGACGCATTCTACGCATAAAAGTTTCGTTTCTTGCATAGTTTCTTTAAAAAGAAAACAAATTTGAGCTAACTTTCATTTCGAAGCTGCGTAGTTTACTGAAAAAAATACGGAATTTATGTAATTTATGAGAAAAACTTGTTGGCTTCCGTTCAGAAGTTAATCGTGTATTCCAGCTTCAGGGATGATCATATTTTCTTCAGTGTTAAAAGAAAGGTGTGGAATATACAATGTATAATGAATAAATACAGTATTATCTGTCTTGGTTTTTAACCTCCTATTTGCATTATATTATATATATATATATATATATTATATATTAATATATATATATATATGATGAATAAAACTACGAAGGAAAGGAAACACAGAATGTGCTCAAGCGCTTTCGTCTAATGACATCCTCAGGAACAGTGAAGTACATAAAGAGTTACAGCCTATATAGGTTACAGAAAAATAATAATATACATATATACACCATACAATATATATATATATATATATATATATATATATATATATATATATATATATACAGGGCGTCCCAAAAAAATGTATACACACTTTAACAGCTGATAGCTCAATTGATGTTTCTTTCTTTCCAAGTTAAACCCATTAGAATTAATAATGGCAGTCAGACTAAGCTTTGAACAAAGGAAATTCATTCTAAAATGCTACTGGAAGTGTGAAAACGCAGTTGAAGTGCAAAGACAGTTTAGGAGGGAGTTTCAAACAGATCCACCAACGCGACTTACCATCACTCGAATTAGAGATAAGTTTGAAGCCGATGGAACTGTTCAGAATGTCCACAAGAAGCGTTCCGGAAGACCACGGACATCGACAAGCCCCACAAAGCAAGAAAGAGTACTGGAAACGTATCACCAAGTCCAAGAAAATCTGTGCGGCAAGCGAGTCGTGAGGTAGGAATTTCAGAATCGTCTGTCCAACGCATTTTGAAGCGCTGTCAATGGAAAAGTTACATTCCAAGATTAGTCCATGCTATTAATGAAAATGATCCGGACCGAAGAGTGGAGTATTGCGAGTGGTACTTGGCACGATGTGGATGTGGATTGGACGAAGGGGTTTCGTAGAATACCCTCCGCGTTCACCAGACCTCACACCAGTAGACTTTTTTTTATGGGGATACTTAAAAGACAAAGTCTACGCTATAAAACCTGCAACAGTCGCTGAATTGAGAGCAGCCATTGAACGAGAATGCACACAAATACCAAACGAAATGTTTCGTGATGTTTGCGATTCCATTGCTTCGCGTTATCAGCAGTGCCTGGACCAGAACGGACGTCAGTTTGAAAACAGGCGTTGACAAAACAATTAAATAATGTCTGTAGATTCTATTACATTTTGAAAATGAAATGTATTTTAATAAACACTGCCTTTATAATTATTTAAAGTGTGTATACATTTTTTAGGGACACCCTGTATATATAATATATATATATATATATATACACATATACACACATATATATATATATATATATATATCTATATATAATATATATATATATATATATATATATATACAATAACGGAGAGGTAAAAATAAATTAAACATTAAAGGATTGTGGGAGGAGCATACAAATTTCTAAGAAAAACTACCGATTTTTAGCACAAGATCAAATGAATTGTTTCCAACCAATGTTAGATAATTAAAAAAAAAAAAAAGTACAAATTTATACTGGAAATCTGCCCGGGTTTTAGCACTTTGCCCTCCTTGTTTATGTTAGATGTATATAAAAATAAATTGAAAAATAAAAGTTATTAGAGTAGCATACAAGTTTACCAAAGATTTAGCGTTCTACCCTTCTTATCGAAATCTGTTCTGAAGGAATTCAAAACAACAAAATCGAGTTGAAAAAGACCTTTACTTATGTTGAAGTTATTTGTAAGTTGGATAATGGCAGACTCAAGAATATTTCTATTAACAATGTTGCTAGAGTGAAATAAAACTGAAGCATTATTCCAATCAATACAGTGGGATAACTCTGACAAATAGACAAAAAGGGCACTGGACGACTGTCCTGTTCTAACGGAATATTGATGCTGTTTTATACGTGTGCAAATCCTTTCCCGTCTGACCTATGTAAAAGGAATCACATTGTTTACAACCAATTTTATAGATAATGCCTGAATTATTGGTAGGGCTATTTTTTACTATGATATTTTTCACAATATTGTTATATGAAAATACTACATTAATATCCAAAAGTTTAAGTACATTAGCAATGCCTAAAAAGCCCGGGGAAAATGGAAGTACTAAAATATTTTTTGACAAAGTACGAGTGTTATTATTCACACGATAGAAAGTTCGTTTTGCCTTGTTGAGACAAGATTCCATAAACGCAGATGGATAACACAGATCACTTCCAATAACCGTTGATTTTTTCCAATTCGGCATCGATGTATTCCGGATTGGCGATCCTAAGGGCGCGGAGAAACATTGAAGAAAAAATGGCCTTCTTAGTGGCGTCATGTCCCGAGTAAGAAGGCCATTTTTTCTTCAATGTTTCTCCGCGCCATTAGGATCGCCAGTCCGGAATACATGGATGCCGAATTGGAAAAAATCAACGGTATTGGAAGTGATCTGTGTTATCCATCTGCGTTTATGGAATCTTGTCTCAACAAGGCAAAACGAACTTTCTATCGTGTGAATAATAACACTCGTACTTTGTCAAAAAATATTTTAGTACTTCCATTTTTCCCGGGCTTTTTAGGCATTGCTAATGTACTTAAACTTTTGGATATTAATGTAGTATTTTCATATAACAATATTGTGAAAAATATCATAGTAAAAAATAGCCCTACCAATAATCAGGCATTATCTATAAAATTGGTTGTAAACAATGTGATTCCTTTTACATAGGTCAGACGGGAAAGGATTTGCACACACGTATAAAACGGCATCAATATTCCGTAAGAACAGGACAGTCGTCCAGTGCCCTTTTTGTCCATTTGTCAGAGTTATCCCACTGTATTGATTGGAATAATGCTTCAGTTTTATTACACTCCAGCAACATTGTTAATAGAAATATTCTTGAGTCTGCCATTATCCAACTTACAAATAACTTCAACATAAGCAAAGGTCTTTTTCAACTCGATCCTGTTGTTTTGAATTCCTTCAGAACAGATTTAGATAAGAAGCGTAGAACGCTAAATCTTTGGTAAACTTGTATGCTACTCTAATAACTTTTATTTTTCAATTTATTTTTATATACATCGAACGTAAACAAGAAGGGCAGAGTGCTAAAACCCGGGCAGATTTCCAGTATAAATTTGTATTCTTTTTTTTTAATTATCTATAACGTTGGTTGGAAAACAATTCATTTGATCTTGTGCTAAAAATCGGTAGTTTTTCCTTACAAATTTGTATGCTCCTCCCACAATCCTTAAATGTTTAATTTTATTTTTACCTCTTCGTTTATTGTATGTATATATATATATCTATATATATTATATATATATATATATATATATATATATATATAGCAGTCCTTCTTAAACATATTTTGTATAAAAAATGTTGGGTGGAAGTTTAAACTTGAACATTGGTACGGGGATTTTTAAATTTTGTTGTCAGCTCCTCGTAAATTGGCCATAGTTTCACTGTAGCCTTAAGGACTAAGGTGGGTTATGAATATTTAAGAAGAACGGTATTTTTCCGATGATAGCCGAATTCTGTATCCATGCCAGTCATGAGGAGAGGACGAAATAAACAATAAAATCATTATTTTGCCACGAAATTATCCTTTTGTCGCGTTTCAATGCGTGTCATAGTTATTATAAATTAGTACCACATTAGGTCCATGACTTTGTAGTTTGTACCAATTATATAGCATCGCTGTATCTGTGCGAGCTTTATTTATTGGCTGATGTTATCATTTCTGTTTCAGACGAGACCACCCGACCGAACATACGATCTTTTGGGTGAGTGTTAGTGTTATTATTATCCGTTTCATCGTCACAGCGTCAGTACATAAATTATATTATATCCGTTTGCCCGTATCCGCAATTATGTTACATAAATGTGAACTTTTCTGGGCTTGTTCGTTCGTCCGTTACACACTGTTTGTCTTTGAAATATTTCCGTCCGTAGCTTTGAAAAGTTTGGTAAATGTTGTACTTGTACTTCAGCATGTACCCTTAACTTTCCTTCGATTTCGAAATTGAGACTTCCAAAATATGTTAATTGACATTTATTACCATGTGGTCTTCAGCAAAAAAAAAAAAAACCTATATTCTTTGTTGATGAAAAATTTCATTGACATTGTAGTAACCTAACCTAACTAGCTCATCGTATATATAGTATCGGATTTAACGTGTAAAAATAGTTTTTCTGTTGCTTATCTTTAGAAAAAATGAAATAAGGTGGACAACTGATAATCTCTAACCCAGTTTGCTGAGAGTGACAAATATTTTCAAAGGTGATTCCCCAAGGATATATATATATATAGGGTGGTCAGTAAATACATGACACATTTGAAAGTAATGTTAAATGAACCTTGTGAAAGGAAATGCGATTATTTGCATACCATACTAGGCTACAATCTCAGGAGATTTATTGCATAATATTGATGTTTGTATTTTGGAGATTTAGATCTTGAAAATAATGCTTCGTAAATATCCACCATCCTGTTGTAGGTACTGACACGCACGGACTACTGTGCTTCGGTACCAAGTAATGATAACTTTCTTGCTTCAAAACTAACAAAAATGGGATTTTATGAGCAAATCTGGTTTTAGCAAGATGAGGCAAATGCCCACGCTACTCGTGCATCGATGGCATTGTTAATTAAACCGTTTCCACATCATCTCATTTCACAGTTTGGAGATGTTCTACCGCCAGCCAGAAGCCCGGAGTTAACAGCGTCTGACTTCTTCTTGTGGAGGTTCTTGAAATCAACAGTCTACCCAAGAAAGGCCAAGGACCCTTCAAGATCTACGCAGAACAAGAATTAGCCAAGATGCGAACCACAGTGTGGTTCGTACGAATCAATGCATACAACAACAGGATGGTAGACATTTACGAAGCATTATTTTCAAGACCTAAATCTAAAAAAAACAAAAAGTACCAAAAAAAGTATAAAAAAAAAGGTCGATAAAATGTCACATCGACGAATTGTCATTAGTTCAAAAAGTAATGAAGTACGGCATTTTTTTGTAATATGAAAATTAAGTTGCTGTCAATATCGTTATTTTAGTCCGAATATCGGAATGTAAACTTGCCGGTAATATCGTAAAATGTATTTAGATGCAAAAATGTTGAATTTCATTCTATTACTCGCGTTTTCGAAAACTTTTCCCTTCTATTTAATATACATATTTAACGTCTCTCTTCGACCATAAATCCGATTATTTACTCCAAACTTTCAGTCTTGAGTATTATGTTTTCATTTTTAATACAGCAATGACATTATCGAAGTTATGCGTTCTTACATAACGCACTTGGGTACAGTCTGTGCCATTATTACTACGAGGTTACAATACATAACGGAGTGTGGTGCAACTATAAAATAATAAGTTTTGTATTTTTACTGATGTTGAAACTAATTAGGTATGATACAATTTATTAACTTATCGCACGACTTGTTTTATGTTAAATTAATATGGGAGGGCAAAGTTTTTTTTTTTATTTTAAGTGTTAATAGTTTACTCTCAAAATCGGCATTAATCCGAGTTAATGAACTTGCTAATTTGTGCCCCGATTCAAACTTTATGCGTGTAACGTGTATGCCTTTTATACCGACCAAAGTATATTAAACGAAATTAAAACTTTCTTTACCACATGTTTCAATCATTACATTACATCTTCGAATGCAAATTGCAAATCTTTAAAATTCAAATGGCAGCTGTCACTTATTCGAAAATCAAGTCTTCCATGCGCTTTTCTAAAAAATCATCGTAAGTTCTTTTGCTTGAGAGAGAGAGAGAGTTACAAGGAAAAGAAGTATCTCAAATGGCCTTGCGGCCCATACCGAGGAGGTACCAATGGCAACGGGTGCCAGGGAAAAATTCATACACCCTCAAATAGTGTACAAGATTCGGTCTAACCTTTTCTTGAACTGATCCACAGAGGAACTGTTCACAACTTCTGAAGGTAGCCTGTTCCACGTGTCACAGATTTTATAGGTAAAGTAATTCCCACACACATAGTGCTAAATCGTTTCAAATCCAACTTCCAACCATTGTTGCGAGTTATCATTTAAACTAAACATGCTTCTGAAATCGACATTGTTGAACCCGTGTAAGAGCTTGAAAACCTCGATCAGTTGACCGCGCAGCCTCCGAGTTTCCATCGAAAACAAATTCAGGGCGCGTAAGCGTCGATTGTAGCCCATATGCCTAACGGAAGGGATTAACTTTGTGGCTCTCGCCTGAACTCGCTCCAGCCTGTCAATATCTTTCCCGAGGGTGGGCGACCAGAACTGCACAGCATACTCCAGGTGCGGCCCGAACCAGAGAATTGTACAGAGAGAGCACAATCTCCTTGTTCCGAAATCGAAATTACCAACTGATATAACCCAAACAGCTTCTGGGCTTCTTTTCCACTCTACGCACTGTTTCGTAAACTTAAGGTCGCTGCTAATTAGCACAATGTCCTTTTCCAAATCAGTCACCTCGATATTATTCCCCAACATCGAGTAGTCCGATTGGGATTGGCGTAGCCAATGTGCATGACCTTGCATTTACCAGTTAAACGGCATTTGCCATTTTTCGGACCACTCTCTTATCCTACGTAGGTCCGCACGCAGTTGCTCGATCGCCTCGGACGTCCCAACATTGGCCCCAAGCTTGGTGTCATCAGCGGATTTGGCGATCCTACTGACGATGCCAGCGTCGATATCATTTATGTAAATGATAAACAACAGTGGCCCCAAATCGGAACCCTGAGGAACCCGCTAGTGGCCGAGGCCCAACCCGAACTAGCCCCTTTAATTACAACCCTCTGCCGCCTATTCTTCAGCCAGTTTCCAATCCAGCTACCTACTTCCCCACCGATACCCAGCGCGCGGACTTTGGCCATTAGCCGGCGGTGAGGTACCTTATCAAAGGCTTTCTCAAAGTCGAGATAAAGTATATCAATCGCCCTAACTCTTATCATACTCACTGCACATGACGTGGAAAAACTCGAGCAAGTTGGTGAGACATGATCTATGTCGCCTAAACCCATGTTGGGAGTCCCCAGGCAGCTTGTAGGAATCCAAATGGTCAACGATCCTATCCGCTATTATCCCCTCTAATAATTTACCTACAACTGAAGTGAGACTAATGGGACGATAGTTCCCTGGACTTTCGTGATCCCCTTTCTTAAAGATAGGGGTCACGTTGGCTTCCCTCCAGTCACCAGGCACCTGGCCCGTCTCCAACGATTTGTTGAAGACTGTAGCCAAGTGATGAGCCACCTCGTTGCGCACCTCCCGTAAGACTCTGGGGTGGAACTGGTCTGGCCCAGGAGCCTTAAACGCGTTCAGTTTGTCTATTCTATCGGAAACGACTATCGCGGTACACCGAACACTATCCAGGCCAGCACCTTCGTGCCTGACGCCTGGCTCGGGGATGACGCGGTGTCCTCCCTGATGAATACTCCCGCAAAGTACTCATTCAGCACATTAGCAATGTCCGCGTCGGAGGGCCGCAGCGCGCCGCTGGGGTCCTTTAATGGGCTTTCTACTATTCACGTAACTGAAGAACTCCTTAGGGTTCCCCTTGTAGAGGCTTGCCACCCGGCGTGACCCGACAATTCAGCGCAAAGACAATTCAGCGCAAAGACAATTCAGCGCAAAGACAATTCAGCGCAAAGACAATTCAGCGCAAAGACAATTCAGCGCAAAGACAATTCAGCGCAAAGACAATTCAGCGCAAAGACAATTCAGCGCGAAAATACCAACAAAGAAGAAGAAAGAACAAATCCAGAGGGAAGAGAGGCTTGCAACTGTTAGGTTAGGTTAGGTTAGGTTAGGTTAGGTTTCTAGTTTTTGAAATAAAATCTTAATTTTAACAATTCTAACAAATTTAGCATATACAGGGTGTCCGAGAATTATCTGTACAATTTTTGGCTGTTATTAAAAGTCAACCATGAAGTGTAGAAATTCCAGTGTTGTCCCATTTTACAGAGAATCTCTAAGTTTTTTCTGATACCACGTTTTGACAAGTTTTTTAGAAATGTACGCGGGTGACAGACATTGATGATTTAAAAGCAAGAATCACAGCTGCTATTGAGCGAATTGATGTGGATATGCTGCAGCGTACATGACAACATTTGGAGTATCGATTGGATGTTTTGCGAATCACTAATGGTGCACATATCGAATGTTTGTAACAACGTTACTTTAAAAAGAAACTTTTGAAAATACAAATTCTAAATAATCTTGTTTAAGAATTTTACGTGTTATCAAGAATTTTATTAAAAGATGAAATTGTACAGATAATGTTCGGACACACTGGAATTTCTAAAAAACTTGTCAAAACTTGGTATCAGAAAAAACTTAATGAGATTCTCTGTAAAATGGAACAACACTGGAATTTCTACACTTCATGGTTGACTTTTAATAACAGCCAAAAATTGTACAGATAATTCTCGGACACCCTGTACATATATAAATATACAAATTTTTCTCTTTTATTTATTGCGATTTATTTTTATTATTTTTAACTAAACTTTTAACTGTACTGACTTGCGCTGAATTGTCTTTGCGCTGAATTGTTGGTGC
Source organism: Bathynomus jamesi (assembly GCA_023014485.1). Lineage (NCBI taxonomy): Eukaryota > Metazoa > Arthropoda > Malacostraca > Isopoda > Cirolanidae > Bathynomus > Bathynomus jamesi. The sequence continues at coordinate 36,194 of JAJOZX010012360.1, read as the reverse complement.
TCCGCCACCCGGAGTTCTTCGTTACGTTTGGCTAGCCTAACCCTCGCCTTCTTTTTAGTGTTTGTTTTTGAAACTGAATTTTTTTCAGCCTAATTTGAACAAAGATGCCTCGTAATTGCGTGAACAGTGTAGATAACTTCTGTTATGTTTGTGGAGAATTGACTTTTGCATCACAAAAGCGTGCTATAACCGCCGTGATTAGGAAAGCCTATCACCTTTATTTTGGCTGTAAGATTGGAGATCAGGACAAGAGCTGGGCCCCACACATATGCTGCAATACTTGTGCAACAAACCTTCGCCAGTGGTTGAATCGGAAAAGGAAATCTATGCCTTTTGCAGTGCCAATGGTGTGGAGGGAACCAACAGATCATGTCAGCAATTGTTACTTCTGCATGGTGCCTCCAGTCAAGAAAGGTATTTGCAAGAAGAAAAAGTGGATTTTACAATATCCGAATATACCCTCTGCTATACGCCCGGTACCTCACGGCGAAGGACTACCCGTTCCTGAGCCCCCACACTCATTCTCCCTGAAGTCGGAGGACGAGGAGAATGAAAGAACCTGCGAAACTTGTGAGCCTTCAACTTCACAAGACCCTGAATTTGTTTATAACTTGACATCTTCTAAACTGCACATGATAACTCAGAATGAATTAAACGACCTTATCAGAGATTTAGAACTGCCAAAGAGTAAGGCAGAGCTGTTGGGCTCCAGATTGCAGCAGTGGAATCTCCTCGCTGAAAATGTTAGTGTGTGTAAGTTTCGTGACCGTCAAAAAGATTTTGTCCTATTCTTCATCATGGAAGGTGACCTTGTAGCTTGCAAAGACACCGACGGTCTGATGGCAGCTCTCAACATTATTCACAATCCTGATGAGTGGAGACTGTTCATTGATTCATCGAAATTGAGTCTAAAAGCTGTTTTGTTGCATGTTGGCAATGTATTGCCATCAATTACAGTTGGTCATACAGTCCACATGAAGGAAACATATGACAAGACGAAATTGCAACTTTTTGAACTGCATAAACTATGACAAACATCAGTGGCAGGTTTGTGGTGACTTGAAAGTTGTTGCTATCGTGCTTGGACTGCAGCCGGGCTACACTAAGTATTGCTGTTTTCTGTGTGAATGGGATAGTCGAGCTAGTACTTGAACGGCCACGTAACATGATGCAATTTGCCGACATTTGATCTAACTCTGGCGAGGCTCTAACTCTGCGAGGCTGCCATGAGATGATTGTTGGGTGGCATTATAATACTCTCTCTTTATAAGTTTGATTAAACTGGACTGACGTACGTAACTCAATTTATGTTAGTTTAGTCCTTTGCGATTATGCTACTGATGACGTAGGTGATGACGTAATGTATGACGTATTAGATGTAATCTTAAACTCCGTGACGTCAGAGCTATTTTTAGATCTCAATGAAAGTGCATAACTTAAGGGAGAGACTTTGCGGGAGAAGTGGAACGGCCTCAGCCGAAATCTTCCCATAAGTATTGTCGTTTTTTATATTAAAACACAAGAGTAATCCCATAAGTAATGTTTTTTCCATTGGATATAACATGGTGTTTTGTGACACAAACGAAACTCAAGGTAATACTGACTTGAGTTCCTTATCAAATAAGGAATATGAAATTTTTGATTTTTATAAGTAATTTATTGTTTTATTCCATACAACTTAACATAAAATACAATTCTATTTACATAATTAAAGGCTTATTCATTTTGTTGAGAACCTTCAGGAGTATATTTACCACCATATATTCTACCTAATGGCCTAGTTAAATCGTTAGTTGATATCTTAATCAAACTTTGAGGGAATTGAGCAGTAACTTGTTGACCTAATTGACACACTTGATTAAGTCTACGATACACTCGAAAACCTTTAAAAGGTGAGAACCATCTAGTTCTTGGATGCATCATTACCTGCTCTGCACTATGTGAGGTGTCAAGATTAGGTTCAAACAAAACAGCATGAGGAACAATTAAATAAGGAACAGGTGAAATCCCTACGTTAGGATCTCTTTCTACAACCTCTCTAACATCTTTCCTACGACCTAAAGAATCCTCAAAATTAATTACATAACCAGACATATTCATTTGTGGTATAATTTTAATTTTTATTTCTCCGATTATATATATAAATAATTATATATATATATATATATATATATATATATATATATATATTAATATACATATATAATTTTCTTTTCTGTAACCTATATATAGGCTGTAACTCTATGTGCTTCAGTGTTCCTGAGGATGTCATTAGACGAAAGCGCTTGAGCACCATTCTGTGTTTCCTTTCCTTCGTAGTTTTATTCATCATAAATATTTTTCACGTGTTACTTTCGTGAAATAATTATATATATATATATATATATATATATATATATATATATATATATATATATATATATATATATATATATATATATACATTTCAACAGCAAACAACACACAGTATAATTAACGTAAAGAACGACGCTTGTATAGAAGAACATTCCGCGCAAGATGAGGAGGAAAAACGAACAAATGAAAAAAAATGAGGTAGCCACCCGGGAATCGAACCCGGGATCTTCCGATTGCCGGTCAGACATGATAATCACTACACCATGGGCCTCACTCGATCAGGAATGTATATATGTGCAGTTGAAATGTATATATGTGCGGCATGCGGGAGGTGCCCCCTCGGGGCATTGGTTTCTGCGCGTATGTAGGAGAATTACGACTTCTGATCGAGTGAGGCCCATGGTGTAGTGGTTATCATATCTGACCGGCAATCGGAAGATCCCGGGTTCGATTCCCGGGTGGTTACCTCATTTTTTCATTTGTTCATTCTCCCTCATCTTGCGCGGAATGTTCTTCTATACAAGCGTCGTTCTTTACATTAATTATACTGTATGTTGTTTGCAGTTGAAATGTATATATGTGCGGCATGCGGGAGGTGCCCCCTCGGGGCATTGGTTTCTGCGCGTATGTAGGAGAATTACGACTTCTGATCGAGTGAGGCCCATGGTGTAGTGGTTATCATATCTGACCGGCAAGCGTCGTTCTTTACGTTAATTATACTGTGTGTTGTTTGCAGTTGAAATGTATATATGTGCGGCATGCGGGAGGTGCCCCCTCGGGGCATTGGTTTCTGCGCGTATGTAAGAGAATTACGACTTCTGATCGAGTGAGGCCCATGGTGTAGTGGTTATCATATCTGACCGGCAATCGGAAGATCCCGGGTTCGATTCCCGGGTGGTTACCTCATTTTTTCATTTGTTCGTTCTCCCCCCTCATCTTGCGCGGAATGTTCTTATATATATATATATATAATATATACACCACACACACACACACACACACGGTGTTTCATAACATGTGGGACGCACTTTCGGGATGGATTCAGGACCTGAAAACAATGAAAAAGTTTTTATAAACATATGCCTGAAATCGCTTTGTTTCCGAGTTACAGCCCGTTTTGTGTTTCAGCAATTCTTTCCGCAAACTGTTTACAAACACTGCTTGCCGACAATGTTTGTGAGTGTGTACGAGACTTATTTCATGTATGGCCTTGCCGATTGTAATGTTTCGTACACTCTATGACACGTTTCAATATCGCTGAGTGTAGAGCCATCAGTCAGTCAGAGGTGCATCGCGGTGTTTCACTGTTCGTATTCGTAACTTCTTACCAGGGCTGTGGAGTCGGTGATAAAATTTGCCGACTCCAACTCCGACTCCAAAAAATTTAACATTCCGACTCCGACTCCGACTCCAGAAATATGACTTGTATAATTATGACTCCGACTCCGATGGAATGTTAAGGCCAAATTGATTACGATTAGCTTTATTAGGCCAATGGAGATTCATAAACAAGGCATTTCGTCACCACCACATGACTCATCAGGTTACTTAGTGGCTGTAACTATGCCTTAATGGCTTTTTTTCTCTTTATTCAAAAATTACAATAAATCCTAAAATACAAACTGATTGAAACTTAAACAAAATAAGATTATTATTGGTTTAGCAAATTAATAAGATGTTTTTGTATTATTATAAACATCCGTAACAAAATGTACTAACCTAAACTGAATTTGTTCTTAAAAAAAGGATCGCTTCCATTAAATCTTCTTTCAGTGATGCTTATCAAAATTATCAAATTGAAATCTAAAAATCTGAAGATTTTAGGGTTGCTAGTACAAAATTTTTAAATTTCCTTATTATTAATTATGTTAATTAATTAATTATAATCCTTATTAATTATAAGCAACTATATTTATATATTATTAGTGATGTAGGTCACATCCGCATCCGCGGAACATCCGCACATTTTCTCGCGTCCGCATCCGCACTTTGGACTGCGGATGTCGTGCGGATGTGGACCATTGAGATAAAACGTCATTAATAAGCGGAAATTATCAAATTCTACTATATTAATAGAACTAGTTCATTGTGTGCAAAAGTGATGCAAGCGACAAGACGAGAGGCTGTTCTTGTATGAAGTTACTCTCTTGCAACCTACTTAGATCCACGTTACAAAGCTAAGTTATTTTCACCTAGTACATTAGAACGAGTTAAATCATCACTTGGCAAAGCAGTTGAAGAGCTTCAATCTCTTGAATCTGTCGCTTCGCCACCCACCAAAAGAATAAAAGTTTCAGTGACAGAACCAACACCTTCAACAAGCAAATCTATCACAGAATCTGTCTCTCAGTTTCTTGAGTCAAGCAGCAATGACGAGACCTACGCGATGTCAAAAGATGTAGTAAAAATGATCGAGAGCTATCACCAAGAAAAACGCCTGGCTGCATGTGACAATCCTATTAGTTGGTGGAAAAATACGCAGAATATCTATCCATACTTGAGTAAACTTGCAAGGAAACATTTAGCCTGTCCTCCAACAAACGTACCAAGCGAGAGATTATTTAGCAGTGCTGGATTAATATATGATGAAAAGAGAAACAGACTGGCAGCAGAAAAGGCAGAAAAATTAATGTTCCTTAAGCATAACCTTCCTATAATTAAGTTTGAACATTAAACGATGAACATCTTAGTTTACTTTATTTTAATTACTCATTTATAAATATGCCTAATAAAACTTTAAACTTAATATAAATAGTTATCAAGCTAATTAAAGATCTCTTTCTATAAGGGTGGAGGTTGGGGAAAGAGGTCGGTGGGGTGCATTTGAGTTGGGTTCACGTCCCGCATCCTGGTAACACAATTATGGTTTCTAATTGTGGCTGAAACTCAACAAAATATAACGAATTTATTTGCAGACGAATTCACTAATTGATTTCTATATTAGTTAGATGCTTGATATTATTTTATATGTTCAGAGAAAAGTACAGCAATTATTGTACAATTAATCAATTATATTACATTATAGCTACAGCTCTCTCTATATAATAACTTATTATATACGTTAAACACAACAAATCTCGAATATATCCTAAAAAATAACGAAAATGTAGACATCCGCATCCGCGGATGTTGAAATCAAAATCCTCATCCGCTCCGCATCCGCGGATGTGAAAAAAATGACATCCGCTACATCACTATTATTTATATTTATATATTTATATGTTATTTATTATATATTATTTATATATTATATTATATATTAAAACTAAGTTAAATCTATTTTATTCATAAAATTGAGCTAGGCCTAGGCCTAGGCTGCTATGGTTATAATTGAAGGATTTGCACCGACTCCGACTCCGACTCCATCCAACTATGCACTTCCGACTCCGACTCCACTCAAAATTGACCGACTCCACGACTCTGACTCCGACTCCGACTCCACAGCCCTGCTTCTTACCGTGAATAAGTGCAGTCTGCCAGATAAGAAGACCTTTCAGAGAATAGACGAGCGTCTTGGTGATACAGGATCATTCCGCAAGCGAGTTTCAGATGGTGGTAGACCAATCAGCGCCAGAACTGTTGAGTTGGAGGAGCGGGTCCTGAATCGCGTGGAGGAACATCCTGGTGTCATCACCCGAAGGATAGCAGCAGCAGAGGGTGTAAGATGCACAACTGTGTGGAGAATTTTACGGGAACAACAGCTTTACCCATATCACATTCAGAGAGTCCAAGGCTTTACTGAAGCTGATTTCCCACCACGAGAGGCTTTTGTACTTGGTTCCTTCAACAGTGTGTTCGCGATTCTCTTTTTCTATCCTCTGTGTTGTTTTCTGATGAGGTTGCCTTCACAAGAAATCGCGTGATCAATTTTCACAACACTCATCACTGGGCCGAAGAGAATCCGCATGCCATCATCCAATCAAGGCACCAACAACAATTTAGTATCAATGTATGGGCAGGACTTATTGCCGACAACTTAATCGGTCCTTTCGTTTTGCTTGGAAGTTTAACAGGAGAATCCTATTCCAATTTTTTAAGGAATGATTTAAGCAATTTACTAGATGAAGTTCCTGTTGGTGTCCGACGTCGTATGTGGTTATGCATGACGGCGCTCCACCTCATTTTAGTCGAGTAGCCTGTGGGTCATCTGAAATCCATCGCTTACGTGACGCCCATTGACAACGTTGAAATGCTTCGCCAACGTGTAGAACAAGGATGCCAGAAATCCAAGCAATACCTGGAATGTTTGAACGCGTCAGGCAGTCTATGACGAGGCGTGTTCAGGCGTGTATTCAAGCGCGAGGCGGTCATTTTGAGCATTTCCTTTAAAAGTAAGGCGGAGACTTGCTGGAACACATAAATGGCCCGTAACTCGGAAACAAAGCGATTTCGGGCATATGTTTATATAAATATTTTTTTCATTGTTTCAGGTCTTGAATCCATCCTGAAAGTGCGTCCCACATGTTATGAAACACCCTGTATATATATATATATATATATATATATGTTAAACACAGACCGTGCATGGAACAAGGAACTCTTCTGGGAAAATTAAATCCACTATAGTCCAATAAGTAATGGTAAATGACAAATACCATAGTTTTTTTCCTTTTTCATGATTTTAGCCCGACGTGGGCAACGGGTCTCTCGCAAAGAGATCCCATAAATATAGCTTCCCTCACCAGCTATCTGCAAAGCAGACAGGATCCAGCTTTGGGACAAAGCAAACCTAGATCCCTACACTCAGAACCTCTATATAAGTAAAAGACTCGTTGCATTCACGTCGTGTTGAATAAATCAAAGAAAAAGGGGGTAACTATTGTATTTTTAGCCAAAAAAAACCAAAACTTAAACCTCAACCGGGACATTGAGCGTCCACTTTTCAAGGCACGAAACACGTCCGTTTAGTATACACAAACTCAGAATGGTTCCCTGAGAACATTATATGTTCCTTGTTCCATGCACGGTCTGTGTTTAACATATAATGTTCTCAGGGAACCATTCTGAGTGTGTATATATATATATATATATATACACTTACGACCCAGGCATCGTCGTCAAGTTAATTCATCGGAGATTTACTTCATGTGTATAAGATTGAACACCAATTGAAATGGTTTTTTTTACTTACAGTAGTTCATTCTGGCTACGATATATATATATATATATATATATATTGTGAGGGGTGGTTAAAGAAAGCGGATTTTGGTAAAAGGTTCGTGATTAGAGAGCATTGTGCGAAATTATACGAAATGTTTACTGCCTGGAGATAATTCTTGAGCATTGGAGGGGATATTTTCTACTCCAGAGTTCGTTAAAGGGTAATTTGGTTAGTTGTTATTGTCTGTTTCATTTCTTTCCACCACGGAGGGTCGTTGGAACCAGCTGTATCGCCATCAGCTTGGGAAAAGACCCACAGATACCTTGAGGTCAAAGTCAAGTCATTGAAATTGCGAACAAACGAATTTTTATTGCCTTTTTTTTTCCAATTTTTCAAACTGTCTTGGGAATGTCTACACGAGTTAAAAGAATAGACTGAAATACAATGTTTTCCTCTCTTAGTATAACACACACACACACACACACACCTTCGTAAAAGCGACATTTTTTAATTTCATATAACCTAACCGAACCTAACTTAATCTTAGTGCTATTGAAACGAGAAGTTATATAATAAGTTGCCTGAACGCAAATGAGGGCTCGAAGGGTATTTCCTCTAAAATGTGTAGATAGTGAGCTACCACCGAACATGTCCTAACCTAGCCTAATCAGGCAGGGCCGTTTCCTGGCATAAGCAGACTAAGCGGCTGCTTAGGGCCCCGCTGCTACTAGGGGGCCCCTAGACAGGCTCCCAGGTCATACTCAGTGGGCAAGAATAGGAATATAGCTGAAATTATTATTATTATTATTATTATTATTGTTGTTGTCGTATTAATTAAAGTTTTTGTATGAGACAAATGTGATAAAACGGAGACAAACGAAACGTTTTGGTCGGTATGTGTAAATAACTATTGTGAGATCTTATTTCTATATTATTTAACTTTATTCTTACTATATGCTTATACTTTCCTAAATGCTTAATTTTTCTAGTATTGTAAAACATTATTTCACTAATTTACTAATTACTGAGAGATTTTGTAACACTTTAAAACCTAGGATTATTTTCGTTATGTTTTCAAGTTTATTAATTCTTTTCTCATCTTTTTCAGATAATGTGAATTTTGTTGGTTAAAACCTAAATGGTCTGATTATAATTATTTGAATATATTTGATTAACGTTACAATTATAACAAGTATTATTATTATTATTATTATTATTATTATTTATTATTATTATCATCATCATGATTATTATTATTTAGCAGATTAGTTGTGGTTAACTAGATGTGACTTCGTGCACCTTGGAAAATGAAACGACATTATCCATCAGGAGCTGAAAAACGGAAAAAGAAGGAAATAGAGGAGGAGAAGCTTTCCAGTAGCACAGGTGAGATGTGCCACTTATATATTCTTATGATTACAGTTCAGGCAACTAGGTTAGGTAGACCATCAAGCTAGCAAGTGCTCAGGAATCGTGTAGAGTAAGCTAGTCTCTGTAATATTTATAATATTTCGAAATGTGAAATTAAATGGATCACATCACCTCAAATTCTGTTCACACAGATCAATTATCAAACAAGATAAGAAAGAGTATTTTAGCAAAAATTAACAGAATATGTAATGTTATGTTCTTTTCAGGAGCACTACTGAAATATTTGGAAAAGCCATCCTCAGCAAAACCTGATGAGCATCATGAGCCAACAGCAGGACCATCCTCTATGCAACCTCAAACACCAGTAGAGGTAGAGCCTGATGAACCAACAAGTGGCCCATCTTCTGTTCAGCTTCAAACACCACACACAGACATTTCTACTGAGCAACAAGAACCAAGATCTGCTCCACCGCTTGATCCGTATGACTGGCCAGTTGTCCTGTCAGATGCCTTGAAGACAGATCTGGTGTCTCAAGGACCATTTCAAATCAGTCCAGATTTCACATTCCCTAAAAGAGAGGACGGTAGAAGCGTTCATCACCATTACATGTACAGAACATTAATTAATGGGGAAAAAATAAAGCGAAGCTGGCTGATGTACTCTAGAAGGAATGATGCTCTTTATTGCTTCTGCTGCAAGTTGTTTTCAAGGAAGTCGTACAAACTAATTACGGATGGACTTTCAGACTGGATAAACGTTGGTTCGCTTCTGAAAGGCCATGAAAATAGTTCAGAACATGCAGATAACATGGCAACAGGGAAGGATCTGGAACTGCGGATAAAAACTGGGAGGACCATTGACCAAACTGAAATGTCATTAATGGAGGTAGAGCGAAGACGCTGGCGAGATGTTCTCACACGTCTTGTAAGTATAATCCAATCACTGGCAGAGAGAAACCTTGCTTTCAGGGGTCTTCCTCTACATTGTATAATCGAGACAATGGCAACTTCTTGAAGGAGGTTGAGCTGCTTGCCAAATTTGATCCAGTGATGAAACAACACATCAGCAGAGTCGAAAGTGGCCAATATAGTCATTCAAGTTACCTAGGAAACATCATTCAAAATGAGCTCAGGGAGTCCATTAGTGGGAAGATCTTGGATGCCATTGTTGCAGAAATAAAACAAGCTAAATATTACTCTCATTTTAGACTGCACTCCAGACATAAGCCACAAGAACAGATGTCGATTATTATCAGAACTGTTAAAATGGGTGAAGTACCAGAAATAAAAGAATACTTCTTGGGCTTTCTTGAGGTTTCAAAAAGTACAGGCCTGGGTTTATCAGTTCTGATTCTGAAGAGACTAGATGAACTGAATATTCACTTTGATGACTGCAGAGGACAGTCATATGACAACGGAGCGAACATGAAGGGCAAGAGCAAAGGTGTTCAGGCAAGGTTATTAGAGAAGAACTGTCGTGCACTCTATGTTCCATGTGGGGCTCACACTCTGAATCTTGTAGTGGCTGATGCAGCTAAAGCTTCCACAGATGCCATCAGCTTCTTTGGCAACGTACAAAAATTGTACAACCTTTTGCAGCAGCTACACAGAGATGGACAATCCTAAAGAAGCACGTGAACATAACACTCAAGTCTTGGAGTGAAACCAGGTGGGAGAGCCGGCTTAAGAGCATTGAGGCTGTGCGATACCAGAGCCACAACATCAGAGAGGCCCTGTTGGAAGTCAGAAACAATGCCACAGATGCCATAGCCAGGACTGAAGCACAAGCACTTGCAGAGGAGGTAGGGTCTTATAGCTTTCAGATTTGCACAGTAGTATGGTATGACATTCTTCATGCAGTTAACCATGTGAGCAAACTTCTGCAGTCTCCTACAATGCAGTTTGATGTGGCAGTCAACCTCCTCACAAAAACAAAAGACTCACTCACCAGCTACAGAAACACAGGTTTTGTTGCAGCACAAGTCGTAGCTAGGGACATATGTGAGGAAATGAATGTGGAGGCTGTGCTGAAGGAGAAGAGGCTCAGATCCACAAAAAAGCACTTTGCTTACGAAGCTCCTGACGAACCATTTACAGAAGCCTTAAAGAGGCTGGAAGTCAAATTTTTCAATGTGGTGGTGGATTGTGCCATCGGGTCAATAAATGAGAGATTCAAAACATTAGATGATGTGAGGGACATATTTGGGGTCCTCCTAAACTTCACCACAATGAACAAGGAAGACTTGTCCTGCAAGTGTGAAAAGCTCTCTAAGATACTGAGCTCTGGAGCTGACTCTGGCATTGATGGAAGAGAACTGGCCCTCGAAATTAAGAACTTGCCGACTTTACCTTCACACAACATGACTGCATTGGAGTTTCTCTCCTTCATTCATCAGAAGCAACTGGAGGAACTATACCCCAATCTCTGGGTTGCACTAAGAATTGTCCGCACTCTACCTGTGACAGTAGCGTCAGCCGAGAGGAGCTTCTCTAAGATGAAGCTAATCAAGAACTACCTCAGATCATCAATAGGGCAGGATCGCCTCAGTGGCCTTGGCATCATAAGCATCAACCAGGACGTTGGTATCATAAGCATCAACCAGGACGTTGGTATCATAAGCATCAACCAGGACGTTGGTAGGGAGATTTCATATGATGATGATGATATTGATGATTTCGCCCAGAAAAAATCTAGGAGGCAAAAATTTTGAAGATACAAACTGTTCTGTATAACTATTACGTAGCTATTACACGATTGTATCGTAGAGTTAGTAATTGTTTGGTAGTTGATAATTGCATTATTTTTTTTTTTCAGGAATTTCATGGAGTATTTTTTCCGTTTGTCTTCTGAAAGTACATATTTGTTGTTTTGGACATAAATGTTTCATTAAAATTGTTTCATATTTGTTTTTTATTAACACAGCCATTTTTTGTATGTGTGTGCTGAGGTGATGTAGTGAGGCGTGAGTTGGTGGATGGAAGGGTGGGGCCTCAAATGGGTATACTGCTTAGGGCCCCCTAATGGCTAGAAACGGCCCTGTAATCAGGACAAACGTATCTTTTTTCTGACAGTAAAAATGCTCCTAGGTTTTTGTAAGATTTTTTTTAATGTTAAGAGTACCAAAAGTGCTACCTCACAGAGAAGAAAGTATGACCTCTGTACATCTGTAAAATATCACACGTTCGACTTTATATATATATTATATATATATATATATATATATATATATATATATATATATATATATATATATATATATATAGGGTGTCCATAAATTATCTTTATAAATCCAATTGAAATGAATTTTCAAAGATAATATATGGATACCCTGTATATAAACAAAAATTTCCACATTCTTTTTACTATTATAGAAATTAGAAATATGTTAAACACTGTATAAGAAATTAATATAAAACATTAGCAGTGAAAGTAGTAACATATACAAAGTATCCTTATTTAATGATTTAATAATAAGAACGGATTATATACAGGGTGTGTATAAAGTAACGCGAGTGAAGAGACAAATCTGATTTGAACTGGTTTAAATTAGTTTCAACTCGTATTTTAACTCGTAAAACCATTTTCAACCCCTCTTATAAACCTTTCTATGGAATATACAGTTGTTATAAAGTACTTGTAATAAATATTACTCGTCCGTGTTCACTCGCGTTAATATAATTCAAATCGAATTTGTTTCTTCACTCGCGTTACTTTATACACACACACACACACACACACACACACCCTGTATTTATTTACAAACTTCTCATTTTGACACGAAAGTCTTTAAAAAAACCGCAAAATCATGCCACCACGGTTGAATCTGTTGTGGCATCGAATTCTGGTTGTTCGTCTCTCAATTCGATTGGTTTATAGCAATTAAATGACGTTAATTATCACCGTTGAAAAGTCTTGGAATATCATCTAAGTATAGAGTACGCAGTGAACTGAATGAATTCACCTGTTCTTGCATTACATTCTCTCTTCATCTGCGGACTATAAACCTATTTAAAATCTTAATTAGGGGTTGGTCGTTTGTCCCGTGTGTGTGTGTGTGTGTGACCTCTGTAAAATGAAGTATTATCATCCTATGGCTGTCCAATGGCCGAGATGTTTCCCGCTTTTTTTCTTTTTTAAAAATGAAAGACGTACCCGAGGTTCCTATTGTTTTATGTGGGATGAATCAGGTTGCGGTGTATGGGTGCCACTGTCCCACTCGTTGTTCTGAACTGAATCGTACTAAAATTATATATTCTTACATAAACACTAGTTGCTATTCTGCCTGGTTGTGTTGTGTCCATTACTCCATTGCGTATAAGAACATTTGCTCTCGCTCCTTACAGTAGCCTAAAATGAAGGAAATATGGTCTATGTAGTGTGGGGATCCCTGAACTGTCGTCAGAGTAGAAACTTGAGGGTAAGGTGGTGCCTCGAGACCCACTGAGATATTTCCTTCCCTATAAGTGATGCAGTTATTAAACACTACAAAGGGAAGAGTTCGTTAATCGTATTCGTTAGCAATGGAGGGCGATCCGCATTCATCGGTCCTCAATGTGACTTTCTTTGGTAATGGAGAAATGTATACTTGAAATCTCGATGCATCGTCGTCGTTCGTAATCATACATTAAGGATAACAGAAACTTATCTTCATCTTCCGCGTGAGTCCTCGAACACGACTGGTGGTGGTTGGTGGTGGTGGTGGTGGTGGTGGTGGTTGAGCAGTTTGTTACAACTTAATGTTTACAGACAAACATTCTGGTTAAATATGATATATATTTCTCTCGCCTTTTTGGTTGTATATTCGATTAGAATATTGGGGTAAATTTCATTCCTTTTACGAAGCTATTTCGTTACAGGATGTATACCCGTGTATATGTTGATTCTTTAGTCAGTTTATTTTAGAAGCTATTAATAGTCTTTCAGCATACTATATATTTTAGCTTCAGAAATATCTATTTTCGTTTTTTTAACACGACCCTCTCGGCGTTTTACTCAGTATTTTATGTATTTATCGTGTTTATGAAAGTATCTTCATACACGAAAGTACGACGTTGCTAGCGTATTTGATTTGATCTAAGTTTGATCAGTATAAAATTATAACACGTTTCTACACGGTCATAATAATATAATAATAATAATAATCTTATTAAATTGAAGCGACCGTAAGCTATTTAAAGGTGAGACAGAGAGAACGAGAGACGAAGCAGAAAAGTTTCCCCGTCGGGAAACTTTGCCTTTGTTTAGTTTCTACTTTAAACATATTAATAGCAAGTTATTAAGCCTCGTGCAGATCTTATAGTTCTTGTATTGATTATAGATCATAGGAGTAATAAGGGTGGAGTGTGCAACTTTATATTCACCTCCATCGATCTTCCTTCCTCTCCCTTCCTCTCCCTGCTGCAATAACCCCCCTTTTTCACCCTCTTGCTCTCCCTTCTCTCTCTCTCTCTCTCTCTCTCTCTCTCTCTCTCTCTCTCTCTCTCATTCCTTCGTTTCACCCAGAGTTTGCCTCTTTCCTTTTGCCTCCTTCAAATCATTTACCTGTTTCGCTGCGAGGCTTCATGCGTAGGTATAGAAATACCTGCCAATGCATTATATATTGGCAAAGTGGAAAACTGATGAATCAAAGGACTTTGAAAACAATAATACAATATGGTTTGCAAGATGTAGAATCCTTGGAAATAAGAAATAGGAGGAGATGGGGGCGTGTCTACCAGTGAGAGGCGGAGTTTACCGTGGTAAGCCCCGCCCCTTTCGAGTAACTGCGTCAGCGCCGCCTACGTGTAGCAGCCAGCCAGGTTGAAGAAACGCTTTTAGAATTTCTCCTGCCACAAACACGATGTTTTTAACTCTTTTATGACGTTTGATCTCATTCGATAAAACCTTTTCCTATTAACGTTTCCAGTCCATTGAAACGACAATTATAATATAGTCTTCGAATATCAGATACGAATTAAATATATATATATTTTTTTTACGTTATAATAGCGTCAAACTTAGTTACGAGACGACGCGAGGATTCGTAACTCTCAAATCTACTGACGCAGACGTGATATCTCCCTCCTACTGCCGATTCCGGCGTTGCCAAGTTTGGGCAGAAATTCCTTGACAATTTCCCCCAAGAAAATTAACTAAATTTAACAGATGTTACGTCCCTGTATCCCTTTGAAAAGGAGAAAGATTTCCTTCAATAGCTCTCCTATAAGGAAGGATTCAACCATAACATAATAATACTCAAACATGAAAGAAAGTCACACTTAAAATTATTGACAAAATAATAATAATAACAATAATTCCAAAGTCTTTCAGGTGTTACTCTTAATTTGGTTTTTGTGTCAGAGACGAACCGGTTGCGAAAAGGAGATAAATTTTCGATCTACAATTTTAGTTTCTATTTTTATAGAAAAATAAATAAAAATAAATAAATAAATAAATAATAATAATATATAATAATAATAAATATTTGTATATACATAAATATACACCATTATTATAACGAAATATGGATCAATCTTCAAAGTTTTTATAAAAGAGAAATTTTGTGTGCTCCAACCGACCACAATATATGCGTTATGCCGCCGAAGGTAATAACTGTATTATTCATGGTTGTATTTGTATATTAATAACTGACTGCAGTTATTATATATATATATATAATATATATATATATATATTATATATATATATATATATATGGGCTTATTCAAATTCTACTGACAGGATTCCGGATTTCCGGACTTAATAATGAATGAATGCATGAATAGAAAGTCCGGCACCATTTTGCACCATTCTGAATAAGGGAAATTGGCTTCACAGCCGAAGGGAACAAACCAAATTTCGAGGTAAGTAATTATGACAGTTACTTTGCATATATATATATATATATATATATATATATATATATATATATATATATATATATATATATATATATATATTATTTTTGTTTGCTAAGCATTAGTTATGCTAATTTTAATTATTATATATTGAGTTTGAAGTAACTTAACAAGTTAGATGTTTTGTTACCTAATAAATAAATATATATATATATATATATATATATATATATATTATGATTTGTGGTGCAATGAACAAAAACTTTATATTAGTTTGTGTTTACAAATATTCCATGGGTTAGTTTTCCTGTTGAATTAAATTCATCAGTTAGAGTTCTAGAACCGCAGTAGGTTATTATTATCATTATTATTATTATTATATATATATATATATATGTGTGTGTGTGTGTGTACACATCGATGGATGGATAGGTACTAGGTTACCTGATAGTATTTTAAGTGATATGAAATATTAAAATTGAGAAGAGGAAAGTGAGAACTTTTAGGTGAACATTGTTGATTTTCTGATTTTAAAAAATGTCAATTAAGAAGCACTTCACACCACACTTTCCCATTGAGGAAACGAATGACCAATTACGTAAACACAATGGCAGCAACAATAAATATGTATACCCTTTATAATGCAATTAAGCCTTTGGATACAAGTACAACATGCGGTGTTTAAAAAGATGGAAAGAGGCCATGCATAATGGTTAATAATTGTTAATTAATTAGTAAATATTGCGCCATTTCGCGTTCGATCTTAATTTAGTTCGTTTCGGTCATATAATTTTGGTCATTTAAAAGTATGGCCTCTAGTACCTTCCTTATTAAGAGTTAATTTGTTCTTCATATCCAGATTTTAATAATGCGGTGCGTGCCGGAAGCGACCCACGTCCCTATGCAGAGTGACCAAAAATGCAACCTTTATCTAAGATTAACCCAAAAAATAGTATATAACAACCGAATTTTTAACGCTTGTATTATCACTCACCTTTTATAAGCAGGGTTCATTAAAACCTAGAGGAATGAATGTCCGTTTTGCGTGTCAAAAACGTGCGCGAGATTATAATGTGCCTATGTAGACCATGGTAGTCAATGGGAATCTTCAATTAGCTATTTCTCAAGTCGTGCTTGCGTAAGATTTTCAGGATAACCTCTGTAGGACTATTAAGGAACTAAATCAAAAAATGATGGATTGTAGATTGTGGATATTCTGCGTCAATGAACCGCAACTCGGATTAGACGTAGGTTTATACGATGTCACGTAACTTTTCACGTTGCCTTAGTCTTTTCATTTGTTCTCAGGATTGCTGTAATGATATTTCATCTTGCTGAATGAACAACTATTTGCTTATTGAAAATATATCATTGTTGGAAATGCGCCTCCTCGTGTCTAGGATACGGTGCGAGTATTATTCGGGTATGGGAAATACGCACGCATTTAAATCTTCGTTAAAATTAACTTTTATTTAAAGTAAGTAACATTGATTTACAGTCCGCAACACTCGTGTATACTATGTAAATTCCTCTGTCAATTCTATAAGTTACAATAAGCTGATATTTAATTTATTTTGACACGAAAAGACGTTATAGGACCCGATTGCGCCATTCCTGTCTTCCTTATCCACAGTGTTTCTCGAATGTGGAGGGAAATGGGATTTTATCCTGTTTAGAACTTCTACCCGAGCACTGCTTTCGGAGGTGATTGTATCCCAGCCAATGTTCCCTCTAAGGTGTGCGCGTGTGCGCGCGCACACGCGTTGTGAAACCCGCGCACACAGCAAAATAAAATGCGCACAGGCTCAAGCCTATCATGAGTCCCGACAGTAAATGAAGTAATTTCAAAAATTTCAGTTTAATGAATTCTATAAAGAACAAATTGAGAAACCGCTTGAAAGAAAATCATTTGGACACGCTCATGCGAATTAAAAGTTACCCGAATGATGACGGATGTATTAAACTTCATAGAGTTTATTTGGAATGGGCAAATGCTAAAGATCGAGGGAGAAATCATAATCGTACTTAAATGAAAGGCACTTTCATTTAATGTTATTTTGATTATATTTTATTTTAATGAAATTTTATCATTTTTTATTTTATTCCTATTTTGTGAATGGATAAAATCCTGTATTAATCTTGATAGTCTATTTTAAATTGCTAAATGCTAAAAATTGTTTTGAGAAATGATAACTAAAATAGTCATTTTCAATTAATGTTATTTATATTTTATTTCTTTATTTTGTTGAATTTTATTTTATTATTTTTTATTTTATTCATATTTTTAGAATGGATAAAATGTTTTCTTTTTTAAGAATATATAATATCTTAAACAGTTTTTTAATATCCATTTAATAGTACCCTAATGATCGAGCTATCACCTTATGGAAATAATATTTATTAAGTATTTAATATTTATATATATATTTAATTTTGAAGATAATAACGCTCAGAAAAGTTTGCACAATTTTTCACCATGAATCTAAATGTACGCAGAAGGAAAATTTCTTGCGCACACGGACTAAAAAAAATTAGATGGAACATTGATCCCAGCTAATGGTATAAACATAAGAATAACGTGTACTACACTTTTAACCCATACTCGGTCCGATCTGGAGCAAATATTTTGTATATTTCTTGAATTTCACAGCAGCCATTGTTTCCCTAACTTTAGGTCACTGCAATCTTCTATTTATATTAAGATTCTTCCGTTTTATCCCTAATATTTTTTTCTTTGCAATTTTTTGGTGGATTCTCTTCAGTATTTCACGACTTCAAATTTATTATTATTATTAAAAATAGTAATAAAAATTAATTAAATATCTGATTTCCCATATTTTGTACTAAAATTTATATTAGACTTACATTTTTTTATTTCATGTTCTTACGTCATCTCGGAGTCGGTGAAAAGGATGCGCCATACAGTATGGCCGCAAGGGGTTCCCAAAGTTTCACTCGTGAAGGACCATTTCAGAAGGGGCAGCCCTGGGTATCGAGTCTCGTACCAAACAAAGAAGTTTTTCCATTTCA
>JAJOZX010012360.1:0-12500 GCA_023014485.1 Bathynomus jamesi | reverse complement strand
TGGAACCCCAAAGGGTGTTTTTTTTTTTTTTTAAATGGATGTATAGTTCTGGATGTTGATTATCTTAGTTTAATTTTTGTTCTAGGTTATCACGCAACTGGCATGCATTAGTCGTTTTAAAGGTTTAGGAGTAAGAGAGTGTGTGTACATAGAAAACGGCTTTCCCCTATCCTTCTTCTATACATGTAAATATTATCTTCCGTTGTTTCAAATCAGTCAAAAAGAAGTTTCGAAAATCATTTCTTTTATCTAAAGAATTTATATATCATTAAAAGAAGTTATTATATTATCCGACATAAAGCTTCGATACCCAAAAGAAGGTAAGACTTCTCCTAGAATGTACCCTCAAAAACAAGTTATAAGTTCTAAATTTAGAGCATTGTACAGGGCTATTTAAAATGATTCACCTGATTTCAAATGAGAATATTTTTTAATGTTACAAATACAGAGTGATTTGTGATACATCAACCAAAAGAAAAACTGTCCAAATTTTGTCTCTCACCTCATAAATGCTCTATGTGACTTCCCCTAGTTACACGAGCAACGTCGACACGATAGTCGAATTCCTCCCATACTCGCTCCAGCATGTCCGTTGTCACTGACTCTACGGCAGTAACAATGCGAGTTCGGAGCTCATCCAAAGATGTGGGCAACGATACCACCGACGGATGCTCTGAGCACCCGGTGGATCTGTTCTGTAACGTCGACGAAACTCACGCTGCACTGTGACTACCGATTTACAGCTCGAAAACTGCAACACACGAAACGCCTTCTGCTGTGCGGACGCCATTTTCACACTGACTGTTTGTTGCTAGGCTAGGCCACGGCGTGACTTTGGAGCCCTCTCGCGGTGATCTTGTAAAACTTAGAGATTTCCTCTTTCATGTGGTGTATGCCCAGTTGATGCACGGTTTATAGGTACGGAAGTATTCTCAGTTAAAATCGGATGAATCAATTTGAATAGCCCTGTATTTTGAGAATACCGAAAGTATTGGGACAAGCTTTCCATTGCCAATACCCGAATGTAACGGATTGTTGTGCAGAAAGCGGCACTATGGCCCAAAGGCGTAGTAAGTTATAGTCTGCTAATTGTTACAGTCATTATTCATAATGACGTTGATTAGAGCTGACAGGGTTTGAAAAGTAGCAAGGTTGTTGAATGTCATATCGCAGGTACGACTGTGCGTAAAACTTTAAAGTTCTCCGAGTCACCTGTGAGAAGTGTTATGCGAATGTGGAAGGCTGTAGAACACGTCAGTGGGGGTCTAGACTAGGAGGGCCAAAATTTAAGATAAACCTTACGCGGCGAATACCGAGACGTGTGGTGAGTAAATATTGGATGCGTATACCTAAGGTCCATCGCCCAGGAGGTCAATGAGCGTACAGGTCTTTTGATAACTGTATGCGGAAGGTTTCTACGAAAAGGCGGCTGCCTACAAACCATACATCGCTTCTTTGAATGCAAAGTGACTATTACAATGGTGCAAAGCTCTGAGAAACTGATCAACGGAACAGTGGAAACTCGTTCTGAGGAACTACAGGGTGTGTATAAAGTAACGCGAGTGAAGAGACAAATCCGATTTGACCTGGTTTAAACTAGTTTCACCTCGTGTTTTAACTCGTAAAAACATTTTCAACCCCTCTTATAAACCTTACTATAGAATCTACAGATGTTATAAAGTACGTGTAATAAATATTACTCGTCCATGTTCACTAACGTTACTTTATACACACCCGGTAGTACGAGTCTCGCTATACACACACTGCATCCGATGACGAAGTCTGGCTGTGCCGATAGCCCGAAGAACGCTTCGACCACGAGTATATTTTCCCGACTTTTAAGTATGGAGGTCGTGGTGTGATGGTGGTGTGAGCGTGTTTCTCACGGTTTGGACTAGGGCCATTGGCGTTTATGGAGAGTATAATGGCTGCAAGGGTCGCCGTATTGTAACAGTTTAGGGAACAGTGCAATGCCAGCATTGATGGGATTTTATAATGAAAGCCCATACCTATACCAACACGACAACGACCGTTGTCACAAAGTCCGAACTGTAACTCATTGGTTCGAGCAGAATGACGTCTACAAAATCCCAATACTTTTGGGACATAACTCCTAATACACAATATATATATATATATATATATATATATATATATATATACAGGGTGGGCCGAAAGTCTGGATCCATAGGAAAATATTTATTTTAATACATAAATTACAACAAATGGTAAATACTTAAAATGAATATCAACTTCAGCTCGTAAATGCGTATCCGTGATACTGTACAGTGGTTCGTACTCCAGTATAAACAACAAATTATAACAAATGCTCAATTGGCTGCCTCTGACATCGAGACACTTAGGGATGGAATTTATGATTTTTAATAATTCTTCGAATTGACGTTCTCGAGATGCGTGTTTCATTTGATAATCTTCTTGTTGACTTTACTGGACTATTCGTTAAAGTTTCACATACCATTGCAGAAGTATTTTCATCAGTTGCAGTTTTTGGACGACCAGAACGCCGTCGATCATGTACACTTCCTGTTTCTTTGAAACGTTTAAACAACTTGCCAACAGTCGCATGTGTTACTGGATGCTTATCAGGATGATTTCTATTGAATTCGGTAGCAACTTCTCTGTGTGTAGCGCCCTGTCTTGCGTACATGAGCACAAGTTCTACCCGGTCTTCTGTTAGATTCGAAGCCATTTCTGGGCTGAAATAAAAAAGTATTTGAGTATTTATACTGGAGTACGAACTACTGTACAGTATCACGGATACGCATTTACGAGTTAAAGTTGATATTCATTTAAAGTATTTACCATTTGTTGTAATTTATGTATTAAGATAAATATTTTCCTATGGATCCAGACTTTCGGCCCACCCTGTATATATATTTTGTAATGGCTGCCAGCCATTGAGAGTACCGAAGTACTAGAAGTAATATACGTGACCCGACAATTCAGCGCCGACAATTCAGCGCAGGACAATTCAGCGCAAGACAATTCAGCGCAAGACAATTCAGCGCGAAAATACCAACAAAGAAGAAGAAAGAACAAATCCAGAGGGAAGAGAGGCTTGCAACTGTTAGGTTAGGTTTCTAGTTTTTTGAAATAAAATCTTAATTTTAACAATTCTAACAAATTTTGTTTTTTTAAATAAATTTTAATAATTATACTCCTTTGAGTTTTATCTCCGATTTGTCACTCCTTCGTTATGTCACTCCTTCGTTACGGTATTTATGTCACTCCTTTGTTATGTCACTCCTTTGAAATGTCACTCCTTCGATACAGACCCAATTTAGCATATATATAAATATACAAATTTTTCTTTTTTATTTATTGCGATTTATTTTTATTATTTTTAACTAAACTTTTAACTGTACTGACTTGCGCTGAATTGTCTTTGCGCTGAATTGTCCTGCGCTGAATTGTCCTGCGCTGAATTGTCGGTGCTCCAGTAATATAATAAGTAATATAAGAGTCGCAGGACAGGTACTAAGAACGTTTAAAAGGAGGGACAAGACAGTAATGATTCCCCTACTGAGAACACTGATCATACCAAAACTTGAATATTGCTCAGTTTTGACGTCCCATATAAAAAGGAAGAAATTAATAAATTAGAAGAGCCGCAGAGACATTTCACAGCCAAGATTGATGGCTGCAAAGAACTCAACTACTGGACTACGTAAACTAAATCTGTACTCTCTGGAAAGAAGAAGAGAGATGTATACCATAATCTACATATGGAAAATGATCGAAAAACTGGTACCAAATCTCAAACTAAACCAATTACCATCCAAACAACGCTGAAAAATAGGAAAGGCGGAATGTAGTGTTCCCAAATTAAAGGCCCGACAAGGGACTTCCTCAACTTTGAAGGAAAATAGTTTGGTTGTCGGGGGGCCAAGAGTTTTCAACCAGCTTCCAAAGTACCCCAGAAGCGTTATAAGGGTCAAAGTTGAAGTCTTCAAGAAGAGACTAGATGCCTGGCTCAGGACGGCACGAGATGAGCCGGGTGTACCTGGCTATGTACGGTGGAGAGTGCAAGAAAGCAACTCGCGCCTTCACCAACGAGGTTAGCGAGGTTACATATATACACGAGTCTTCTCTAAGACTGAACGAATCGTCTGGCGTGAGCCGTAGAATAAAATAATGACGCGACGCTCTACGAATAAAAAGGTTTAAGTCCATTGACTTGTTGGTAATTTTTTGTTGGTAATTAACCTGAAAGCTAGAAACGTTACTTTAATTAGTATCGTGTTAGACGACTACATGCTCTAATGACAGTTTGAATGGATTCCACGGGGTGATGCAAGTTAGACAAGTCCATCTTGTCCATAGTTACCATCCCTCCTACATTTCAAGGGACAGTCCAGTATTTTACAAAAAAGTACCTCGTTCCCCTATGGGACATATTTGTCCCATAATCCAAGAATGTTCTGTCATGAAAACACTTTTATCAAGTCTAAGATCAAATGACTTATTTCCTTCGCCAGTGAAGAGTTGAATTGCAAAGCAGAATTAAATTATATCGTCTTTATCATTATTATTATTAATTTATTATTATTATATTATTATTATTATTATTATTATTATTATTATTATTATAGATATAACTGCCTGTTTCCTGTTTGGTATATTACATATTTGTACACTATTTAAGGTTGTTTGTTTTTTTATTGTTCATGTACGGAATATCAAAACCAAGAAATTTTCTGAAAATATATTTTATTTTCTAATTTTTTTTACTTGTCATGAGGTTTTTGTTGTTATTATTTACGTTTTTTATTTGAAGTGTATCAGCCCAGGCATGTTTTACTTTTTGCATGTATCTCTGCAGGGGGTATGCGCATAAAATGTGTTTTTATCTCTCTTGACATCGTATAAAGTAGATTTGTTAAAAGTTTATCTCTTATGTATTTTAATGAATATTTTATCTACGTGCTTGGGCCAAGAACATTAAGGAAATGCACCTAAAATTAACTATGTCCTTGTAATATTTCTGATATGGTTTTGAACTCATTTCTATAGTTAGGTTTTTCAAAGTTGATTCTAAGAGTAAACTACAATAAAAAAAAGTTTGCCTTGTTTTAGGTTCTGCATATGATACCTGATAATGCTTTAAATAATAATAATAATGATATTAGTGGTGGTCTAAGACATTTGGGACATTTTTATTTTTAAAAAGCAAATAATTCTGCTTTCGATATGATAATATCTCTTGATTTTCTTCCATATAAAGGGTGATCCAGAGAAATGGGACCCAAAAGAAACCCTTGTAACTCTTAAAGTATAAGTCCTTTTATAAAATCATACGCATCATTCGAAAGAAGATAGTTACAAGTTTGTACAGGATTTTATAGGTTTTGACAATACAATACAAGATAAGATACAAAACAAAATAAAAGTGTTAGTTAAAACTAACCCTTCAAGATGACTGCATGGACTGTGGAACAGCTGCGTTTCATAACTGAGCAATATTATGAGCATGGAAGAAGTGTAGTTTCAGCTCAAAGATCTTTCAAGACAAATTTTCAGATGTCAAAATCACCTTCTAAGAAAGTAATCCGTCGGTGTGTCAGAAATTTTTCCCTAACTGGCAGCATTGGAAAAAGAAAACCAACTGGAAGAGTGCGCACAGCAAGGATACACGAGATCATTAACAGAACTCATGAAATTGTACAGGATAATCCTAACATAAGCATCAGACGTGCTTCTCAGCTGTTAGGAGTTGGATTGGAACAACACACCGTATATTCAAGCAAAATTTAATGCTCTTTCCATATAAAATTCAAACAGTGCAACAACTAAACGATGGAGATTTCGCACGAAGACGACAATTCTGTCAATGGATCCAACAGAAGGTAAATGACACCACCAATTTTCTAGCAGCTTTGATTATGTCAGACGAAGCCCATTTTCACTTGAATGGAACTGTAAACAAACAAAATTGTCGTTTCTGGGCAACAGAAAATCCATTGAATATTACCGAAGTCCCGTTGCATAGTCAGCGTGTAACTGTTTGGTGTGGTCTTACTGCATCTCAGATCATAGGGCCGTACTTTTTCGAGGATTCCACCGGAAACACGGTCACTGTAAATGGTGATCGCTACGAAAAAATGTTGACCGATTTCCTTATTCCTAAATTAAGAGATCTTTGTCTAGAAAACCACTGGTTCCAACAAGACGGAGCTACCTGCCATACCACGAGGAACTGCATGGCAGTTTTGAGTCAAACGTTTCCAGGCGAGTTAATCTCAATATTTGGAGACGTTGAATGGCCCGCAAGGTCTCCGGATTTTTCTCCCTTAGATTATTATCTCTGGGGATATTTAAAGAGTAGGGTCTACAGAAATAACCCAACGACCTTGCAAGAATTGAAGGCCGCCATCACAAATGAGATACAGGCCATACCACCGCACACTCTTGCAAAAGTGATGCAGAACTTACAAGCGAGAACACTGGAATGCTTGGCAACTAATGGAGCACATTTGAAAGGAGTCATTTTAAAAAAATAAATATTTCATAATAAACTTGTAACTCTACTCTTTCGAATGATATATAGTTTTTATGAAAGGAATTAAATATTAAGAATATTTGGCTTTTTTTTTATGGGTTCCATTTATCTGGATCACCCAGTATTACAAATTTTCAAGTTAGTCTAATAAAAATTAAGCCGTACACACGTTGGGCTTTTAGCGATGAATTTATTGGGAAATTATGTCCCCAACCAAATAAATTTGGAGGAGCCATACTAGATTGTGCTCGTCCGTCCGTCCGTCCGTCCGTCCGTCCGCCCATGAGTCACACTTTCGCGTCCGGACTATAATTTTTGAACCGTTCAACATAAATTGATGAAACTTCATACGCGTATGTATCATCACAAGACGATGTATCGCCAGCAAGAATTAGATTCTTGCATCCTTAAAGGTCAAGGTCAAAGGTCACAAATATAGGAGGAGACAATAACGTCGTTCTGACATAGTTCTTGTTGTAAGTGTTTTATATATAAACGATGCGTTCTCGGGAAGCGTTCGTTCTTTTTTTTACACAAGTGACGTCATGATAGTCATTAAGACCTACTTTTATTTCAGACATTTATTCCTTATTTTCCAATGACGTCTGTTTATTTGATTAAAGAATAATTGAGTGAATTCACCATTCGACATTTATAAACTAATCTGAATTTCTTTTATTATTATGTCTGAAGAATAATTAAGAAATAAAACTGTAGCTAATGGCGTTCAAAGTTATAATGGAAACAAAGATTCTTGGGAATAGACAATTTATGAGTGAAGTAAACTCAAATGAAATCTGTTTTCATTTATTTTGTATTCTTTATCTCGGAAATATTAATTAGAATTGTTTCTAAAGAACAAAGTTTATTATAGATCGTGTAGTAGTATAGCGGCATTTGAGGAGAGGGGATGAGAGTGCCAGTGCCAAGTGAGGGAGGAAAGAGGGTGAAGCAGCAAAATTGTAATGTCTCAAACGGGGTGGGGGTGGGGTGGGTTAATACGATGAGGGTGATAAGATAAGGGGTAGGGGATGCCAAGGGGTAGCCTGATAAGACATAAAATTGTATATAACCTCGTAACAGTTTCGTGTATTGGTTTGGCACCCTTATATTTTTAATTTTATATATACAGGGTGATGCATAAACGTGTTTCATAAATATCAGGGTGTATTCTTGAGACAAAAATAAAGAAAAGAGACCATATAAACATAGGTCGAGAAACCCGTAGGTTTCGAGCTATAGCGGTCGACAGAAAAATGAAACTCCTAAAAATTTTTTACATTTTATGCAAATACAGCGTGATATATTTGTTTCATTATAATAAATGTTCGAAATTCGTTCCTACTTATTGATTATTACTTGTGGGGTCATTTAAAAAGCCTAGTTTGTTACAGAAGTCCGAGTAGCGAGGGAAGGACTCCTGGACAGTGTATGCACTTGGCGGGTAGTTCTCCCTCCTCTCCTGGTAGAAGAGGAGACACCCAGGCTACCGCGGATGGAGACGTGGTTCCATTTCGCCCCCGTCACCTGCAACGGGGGTAGGTTCCAGCGAGTAGCTCTCCTCCCCCCTGTAGTAGGGAAGACGACAGGCAAGTCCAGTGTCGTATTTAGGATTTTTGGGCCCTGGATCCAAAATATTCTTGGGATCCTCAACAAGACAAATCTTCGAGTCACGTAAATTAATAAAACAATTTCTAAATAAAACCATTTATTTCTAAATCAAATAATGCAAGTTTTATACATATACCAAGCTGCTACAATTACACCAAACCATTTACACAACTACCAGTCCACTGCTAATCTACAAAAGTTTATCATAAAATCATCCACCACCACTCTACAAAAGTGTTTTGCGCTGCTTCATATCACTAAATTTTCAAGTCACAAGCTCAGTATTAAAATTCTGCGAAATATCGTTTTTTATGCATAACAATGACAGACTTTGCAATTTCTTTTGGGTTAGCATTTGACATTTAACATTTTTAATCATGCTCAAATGAGAAAAAGAACGCTCCCCAGTTTCAATTGACACCACCAAACACAAATAAATGCGATAGGCAATGAAAGTATTTGGGAAAACAGCCCTCAATTTGTGAATTTCCTGTAGTACTCCTAATGGGCGAGTGTCAGGTAAAACAAACGATACAAAATGCTGAAAACTCAAATAGGAAACTGTCTTCAAAATCACTGGGTAATGACTAGCCAGATTTTTTGTTGCTTTTGATGCTTCCTCTGAAGTTAATTGAGAGATATTGTTGAGCATTCCAAATTTATCATTAATATTATTATAAACATCGGCCCCCTAAAACAGTTGAGGCCTGGACTCCCCTGGTCCTCCCTCAATACGCCACCGGGGAAGTCCCTCTGGCTGGAAATGTGGTGTCTTTTTCTCCCCGTCTCTCTCGCCTTCGACTGCAGGACACGAAGGGACTCAGGCGTTTACCAGGAGTCAAAGGCCGAGTCATCCCTCCCGCATTCAAGCGACCACCCAACGCAGGAGATCGACACCTGGTGAAGGGGGGGGCGGTTGGGTGGTAGTAGATGGACGTGGGAGAAGCAGGCCTCCCTAAACGGGTAACTGTGGCATTGCCGCCTGGGCGGAAAGTCAGCCTTTCTTCTCTCAAATCAACCCCTCAAATGAAGAATATGATGTTCGATACATAGTGGAAGTAGTGTGTGGTGAATACAGTAACTTAATAATTATTCAGCTGAACACCATATCTCCATATTATAAGTCGTTCAGGGTAGTAATCATTGGGGTGAATGCACAGTTTAATCCCTATAATATGAGTCAGTGGCCTGAAGACATTATCGTGAAGGAATATATTTACTTTAAAATAATAATGCCTAAATTAATGATAATAATAGTGATGGTAGTTGTGATGGTAGTTGTGGTAATGATGGTAGTTGTTGATGGTAATAATAATGATTATATGAATTTTCTGTCATTCATGGCGGTTCACTTGTTGAAAATAGTGTCATATAACGTAAGATCATTAAGGAATTCAATTGGAGATGTTCATAAAATCTGTGATAGAGCATTCGATACTCCTGCAGCGCACTGGTTACCTAAGCAAGAGCAAAAATTTCTGTTTACCATCCAGTGACTTTATAATCATGCGTCCTCGCAGTAGACTTATCAAATGAGTTATTGTACGATAAGCCCTTTGTGAGTTGTGTTCTTAATAGAAATTTGTCAAATATATAAAATTTTACGAGTGATAATGTAAGATGTTAGGAATTGAATTACAAGTGAACAGTAATTGCATATTAATTGTAAATATCCAGAAAAACGCCCTCCCTCCCTCCCCTATAGAAGAAGAGAACCAAAATCAAGGTCCAGGTTTTTGAGACTTGGACACTCTGCGTTTGAAAGATTGCAGGTCATAGACAGGGAGAAAGATGGATTAAGGAAGATTGTTCCAGAGTTGACCGTTGAGTAGATGAAAGATTGAAAATACCGATTAATCCTTGCGTTAGAGAATTGTACGGAAAAGGGATGAGAATGTGTCGAAAGTCTGGTGCTGCGTGCTTTCCTTAAAGGGCATGCAGTTAGAGAGTTTAGAAAAGCAGTGTCCGTTATAATAACGACAGTAAAGAGAGAATGAGGCAACATTGCAGCGAAGAGAGAGGGGTTGAAGACAGTCAGTAAGAGGCGGGGAGTTGATGAGACGAAAAGCCTTTGATGCCACGCGGTCAAGTAGGGCTATTTACATACAACAACGGCAGTAATCGAGATGAATACATTGATTTATTTTACAAAATTAAGTTACTATCCCAAATATTCTCATTGTGTAATAATGAGCTACTTTAATGCGCATGTGAACTCGGAATTTTTTGTAGATTTGGGTAACATGTGCGAGTCTGCTAAATTAAGTACAAGTGATGTAGAGGTATTAGGTGTAACTAGTGTTAATTTTATATACAGTATGAGTGTGATATGAGTGGTATCACCAGTAATGTAAAAGATCGAATTGCCAGTATTCATATTCTTCATAATTTTCTTCTTTCTAATCATAGACCGTTAGAATTATTAATTAACTTTACTAACTTATATGAAACACGAAATGACAAGAAATCAATAGGTAAAAATAATCACGTCGACTGATCTAATGTTAATATGCAACATAAAATATAGAGACAGAACAGGTCACCTTTAGAAATTTTGCATCTTGCCTGTAGTAATCTTTGTTCAAATGATTCTCACTGTAAACTCGTAGATAGGTCTTATAAAAATTTAGTATCCATGTTAAGAGAAGCAGGAAGGCCCCTGATTAAATCTTACAACTATCATACTAAGATTATTCCTGGAGAGAATGATTTTATTGCCCCTCTGAAGAAGGAATCAAAAGACGCCTACGATTTATGGTGCCTTCATGGTAGACCCAGATTAGGACCGGTTTACATGAATATGTATAGAAGTAGGGGTTAATATAAAGCATCCATAAGTCAGTGTAAATAGGAAGAAGATTCTATTCGAGCATCAAAAGCCTGTGAGGCTAACTTAAATAATGATGATAAAAAAATTTGGAAATTCGTTAAGAATGAAACGCGTGTCAAAAATGCATTCCCACCAACAATCGATCGGGTATCGGGGGAGGAAGAAATTGCAAGGCTTTGGAAATACCACTATTTAAACATTCTTAATAGTGTGAGTAAAGCTAATCTTAAGATAGGCTGTAGCCTATCTTAAGATAGCCCGTGGGAGGGCCTAGGGAAAATACTTTATCAATTTCTGAAATTAAGAGTCTCATTAACCCTCTCACGAAGGATGGTACTTTAAAGTCCCACCAGAAATAATAATATGACTTGTACTACAATTCCTTGTTTTCATAAATGTTTCTACACGTTTATATAGGTGTCATTTAGTTGTCGGGAAAGGAACCCAAAATGTGTATCATTTCAGTGACTAGTTACTGAAATATTTAGTTTTGCATAACAATAAAACCTGTACTTTTTGGTAACAGAGTGACCACATATGCTGCGGGAATAGTCCAGAAAGGGTTAAAGACTTAAAGACTGGGTCTGCTTCAGGGATAAATGACCTATCGAATGAGCACTTAAAATATGCCAATGACGTGGTATGTCTGCATATTTCATTGCTCTTCTCAGCGATGCTTGCTCAGTTATATTCCTGCAGAGTTTATGAGGGGATACTGTATATCTTGCCCCTTGTCCAAAATAACTATGGGGACATTCTATCCAGCAACAATTACAAGCCTATTACTGTCGTCTCCTGCTTCTCGAAACTACTAGAGAAACTCTTGTTACGACGATTAAATGATTACTTATGGACATCTAATTAGTTTGGCTTTAAAAAGTCCCATTCAAATGATCTGTGTATCTATGTATGAAGGAAATTATATTTAAATACACTGATAGTAACTCAACCATTTATAGCTATTTCCTAGGTATAAGTAAGGCATATGATAGAGTGAACCATAATATATATTTTTTTAAACTACAGGACAGGAAAGTTCTCTTGTACATATTAAATGTATTGAAAGTTTGACATACTCTCCAACCTTTTACGGTTAGGTGGGGCAATGTACTATCCAAATGTTTTGGTTCCTCCTGCAGCGTGAGGCAAGGCTCCTTGCTCTCTCTTATGCTGTTTAATGTGTATAGTGATGGATTCATTGCTTCACTTAATGAGACAATAGTATAGATAACACAAGGATAAATAAATTAGTCTATGCCGATGATATGGTGTTAATAAGTTCTTCTGTTAAAGGTCTGGATTGTCAGCTAAAGTCATCGAATATATTCGCAGAAACATGATATTCTTTTTAATGTTACAAAAACTAGGTCATGCAATTCATCCCAAAAGCTCTAATAAGCCGGCTGATATTGGTTCAAAATGTGAGGCGAAGCAGGGAGAAGAAGTACAAAAATTAAATATTTGGGTCAAATTATCACCAGCTCCTTGAGTGATGACTCAGATACGAAGCCTCTGTGCTAAAGCGAATATGACTATAAA
>JAJOZX010012359.1:12500-109437 GCA_023014485.1 Bathynomus jamesi | reverse complement strand
ATTAAACCATTGCTGCATAAATTATCGTTTTATTACCTTTTCTTGCGATTTTTTTTAATAAATTTGTTCCAAGAACGTATCCCTTAATATAACATTAAGCCTATGGGAAATAATGCCTCGCTTTACGATGCCTCACTTTACGATTGGACGCTGGGAACGCAATAATTCGTAAAGCGAGGTATGCCTGTATTTGTTATATTATAAAAACAAAAATACTCTATGTATAGCTTAAATATATAAGATATGTAGGCCTAATAGCTATAGCTGCTTTTACATTTCAAATAAAAAATATAGATAAGTACAGGATGGGTCAATAAAATGTTAGTACTTTTCTATCAACGTTCATAGACATTATCAAGTGGTAACATTTTATTGACTCACCCTGTATGTAGCAAATAAAATACTTTCCAAATTCTATAAAAAACAAAGAAAATATCCAGCATCATATGCAAAAATTATAAAAGATTTTATATTCATTAATGTTAAACCTAAGTCCTAGAGCAGGAGTCACTAGTTAATTTTTTCTGCTATCCGCAAAGTTGTTTCTGTAGGGCAGAGCTTTCCAAACTGTGTGTCGCCAATACCTCCCAGGTGTGTCGCCAAATTTAGTTAATTATTTTCAATTTTTTTGTATTTTGAAAATTTTGATTTTTGTATCAACAAAATCGGCTACAAGATAAACCACCTACTGAAAAATTATCTGATATTTGATATTTGATAATAAAAATTAATTAGTGTGTCGCCAACGTGAAAAGTTTGGAAAGCTCTGCTGCAGGGTTACAGCGTTTGCGCCAGAATTTAATTTACAACCCAAAATGTGCTCGTTTTATATCGTTTCGTTTGGGCCAAATGAAAGACGTACGTCCTTTTACTTCTATATCTGGTTTTGCTAAGTTAGTTAAGTTAGCTTAGTTTGAATTCTCGGGTAGATTAATTTATAGAACCTAACGAACCTAGCACAATTGAAAGGAACTGTTTGGCCCAAACGAAACGATGGAAAATTAACCCATTTTGGGGTATAAATTAAATTTAGACGCAAATGCTATACTGTATCACCAAAGTCCACATTTTTTAAATGTTTTCGTAATGTGGCCGACATTACCAAAATCATCTTAAAATCACTGCTTTTAATCTCCCGAATGGAAACGAGATTTAAACTTTACAAAAAAAGAATAGACAAAGTTTGATTTTGATTCTTCTGAAATGTCAAATTTTGACTATATTTTAAAGTAAATCTTATAGGCTAGTCAGTGTATGGGTTTATTTCCTGCCGTCGATATGAAATACGTTGGTGGTTCGTAATCGAACTGCGGTCTGCCAATTAGAGATCTCTCCCGTAGAGGATATTTAATATTTTCAATTCGCTTCTGCACTTTTAACCTTTAAGGCCGGAATTTTATTTAGGGTTAAGTTATGAATGCGTGTATTTGAAACGCTACCAATTTGTATCAGTCGTCCTGAAAGGGTTAATAGTTAGGAATAATCAGGGACAGGAAGGAAGGAATGAAATGAAAGGAAGGAAATTTGGTCCGAAAAGTTTTAATGTCATTACGTTTCAGGTTGTTTTCATAAAATTCTACTCTCCTCCATGAATTTTGAAGATATGTATGATACTTGAAACCTAGTTTGCCCATTCCAAACGATCTACGTTAAAAGCCCATTGGACGGCATTTCCTGATTTGTGAATAAGAGTTTAGATATTTCATTTTGAACTTGAAATTTCGAAAAAGGTGTGACCTAGGTTCACCTTATGCATTGTTATACGAAATTTTTTCTAAGTACATTTTTTGGAAGGTATAATGAATGTACGATATAACCTGTAAGTTTTAAAAACAATGTATGTCAAGTTCTTTTATGTCTGTCTGAATTCTTGTATTTTCGAGACTTCGATTTGAAGAAAATTGGACGTTGGAGTCCAATTGTCTGTAAAAGTATTTTCAATCATTGGATTTTGATAAAGATTGGTTTGATGTCAGTCAATTACACGGAACAGTTTTGAGCAAGTTTTAATAAATCGTACGAATAGTTGGATCACTTTAACATATTGCTTACCAAAGCATTCAGGAAGCAATATGTTAAAGTGATCCCTCCTGGGAAGCAATATGTTAAAGTGATTAACACTGGGAAGCAATATGTTAAAAAGAGAAAGGTTGGTTGGTTAGAAAGAGGTTGGTAATCTAGGAGATAACCTACCGACCGTAAACAAAGCTTTAAATGCCCTAACCGGGCATTCTTTATATATTTAATGTAGGTTAACTGAATGCCAGGTTAGGTCAACCGTACGCCCTTGATGATTGGTTAGGTCAAGTCGTGATATTTTCGTTAGTTTTAACGAAAATATCACAACTTAACCTAACCAATCGTCAAGGGCGTACAGTTGACCTAACCGGGCATTCAGTTGACCTAACCGGGCATTCAGTTAACCTACATTAAATATATAAAGAAAATGAAAGGATGCAAAAGGAGCTACTCAACTCGTACTTGTGGCAAATGATGTGGCGTGACCGATTCTTCTGAAATCCATTTTTTACTTTGTGTGACCATATAGCGCAACAATTCTAATAAGTTTACTTTCAATCTAATATTTTAACATGTTATGATTTACTTTTTATGCCTTTACTTTATTAAAGCGAACATTTTTTATCGTACTCCTTATCCTAAATATTGGGAATCAATATGTTAAAGTGATATACACTGGGAAGCAATATGTTAAAGTGATCTGAATAGTTTTTTGGATACAACTACTTTAAGTACTCCACGCACAAGTCCTTCGCCACTTCAACTTTCCTTCAGTACATTCAAAATTTTCACCCGTCATAAAATTCTTGTATAAAACCAACTCTCCTGAAATTTAGTAGTAAGAATAAATATTATACGTAAGGTATGCTGCTTTCAAACAAATCGTACCAATAGTATTTTATCTATAGGTACTTGAAATTTGTAGTCTACAAGTGAGGTCCTATGTACATAACAGTATTTTTGTTTTGGGATTTATTTACCAAAAATCGCCCAATGAAAGCCGTTTTTTTTTTAAGCGTTTAGTATAGAACCAACAGAAACCCAAATAATCTGGGAAAAACTTTGAACTTTGCAAAAATGATGATGCCACAAACCGCCTAAAAATTATATAGCTAAATTTCACTTAATTTTTAAAATACGAGAGACGGTCAAAAAATAAGTTTACACGGCGTATAATTTTGTAACTAAAGGACCTACATTAATTATGTTTGTATCAGATGAATTCGTTAATCATTGTTGGCAACACTGCAAGTCGATTCGGCTGCCATCTACCGTATATTGGTTATTTGAGTCAGTGGAACATGGCGGCTCGACTGGAACAATGCCCTGCCTTACGGAGCAGTCTGGGCGTTTACGTTTAATAGCCGCTCGTAAACGTTCCAGTGTTGAACAATATGCAGCTGCATTGATTGTTGTGCCTTTTTGCATGAGGTCTGCAAGCAAAACGTCTTTGTGGTCCCAAAACACGGTAACCATCACTTTGCCAGCGGACCTCACAACCTTGAACTTTTATGGTCGCGGGGACCCAGGGTGTTTCCATTCCATGCTGGCACGTTTTGTTTCCGGAGTACGGTGATGAACCCATGTCTCGTCTCCTGTGACAATGCGACCGAGAAATTCTTGACCACTGACAGACTCAGAATATCGTTGCAGAAATGACAGGGCACTGTTCCAGTCGAGCCGCCATATTCAACCGACTCATATAACCAATGTACGGTAGATGGCAGCCGAATGAACGTGCAGTGTTGCCGACAATGATTAACGAATTCACCTGATACAAACATAATTAATGTAGGTCCTTTAGTTACGAAATTATATGCCGTGTAAACTTATTTTCTGACGCCTCTCGTATGTGCAAACTATGCATTTTTTAAATCTATGAGAAATTTTATATTACAAAATACAAAAATCAAAAAGCTTGTGTTTTCTGATCCTTTTAAACGGTGGAGGGTCGAGGGAAAAATATATTCATGTCCCCTACACTAATGAAAGGGGGTTTTAAGGAATTGTTTTTATTTTTGGCAATACTCCAAAACACGTCACATTACTCTCTCTCTCTCTCTCTCTCTCTCTCTATATATATATATATATATATATACACACACACATACATATATATATATATATATATACACACGGTGTTTCACAACGGTCTGCCATACTTTGGGGGGGAGGATTTAGGGGTGATATCGAGTAAAAAAGTTAATACAACAGATTCTATTTCCAACCGTTGCGGAGCTATGGACGTTTTAAGGTGCACGAAAAAAATAAATGGGAGTATTAATCTGATGTTATTTATTGCTACATTTTATGAGATACACCTTATAAATGTTCAAAATGTCCGCCTCGGTTTTCAATGCACAGCTTTACTCGTTCCAAACAAGAGTCCACTGCCCATTGAATCATTTCGGGGTGTTCTCGTATGTAAGCAGCGGCCCCCATAATCCGACGGAAGAGTTCCTCTCTCGTTTGTACTTTGGTCTTCTAGACCCACGCTTCTCAAACTAGGGGTCGCGTAAATATTATTGGGGGTCGCAGAAACATTTGAAAATATTATTTTTTTCATAAATATACAGTGTTAGTACCTATTGCTTTTATGACATTGAGTGAAGGGTCGCGAAAAAATTTGTCTGATCCAAAGGGGTCGCAAGTGAAAAAAGTTTGAGAAGCCCTGTTCTAGACCATCTCTTTCATAAGGCCCCATAAAAAGAAATCTAACGCGGTTAAGTCCGGAGATCTCGGGGCCGCGATATTGGACCAGCACGACCAATACATACATCAGATTAATACTCTCATTTATTTTTTTCGGTTCACCTTCAAACGTCCTTAGCTCTGCAACGGTTGGAAATAGCACCTATGTTGTATTAACTTTTTTACTCGCTATCACCACCACAAATCACCCCTCAAAGTATGGCAGACCGGTCGTGAAACACCCTGTATATATATATATATATATATATTATATATATATATATATATATATATATACTGTATAAAAAATACTATTTCATTCCTTATAACAGATCTAGCAAATATACTTTTTCCTGCAGGGTGTAACTTGGGAAAGTATCATTTTACCTTCTCAGGTGCACTATTCCCAGGGGAAGATAGCTTCCCCTCTTTGAAATGGTGAACAAAACTTGCTGTCACTGTGATCCATTTAGGACAACTGTCAAACCCAAATCTCTGGTAAAAGCACACAAACAAGGATGAGGGTAACAACCCCAATAAACTTTAGGATCGTGTACTTGTGTGTTACTTAATTTTGCTATTAAAATTTAAATGAGACTCATGTTTATGTCGTAAAAGTGTTCGAATAAAAATAATCGAAACTGGGCATGTAAACATAATGCAATTTTGGAGCAACTGGAGAAAACGCACCTGATGTGACTGAAAGGTGCGTTTTCTCCAGTTGGCAAAAACGGAGGTGCGCTTTCTCCAGTTGGGGTAATTTCAGAAAATTGGCCGCCGCCGCTGACGTCAATGCTGACGTCAATGCCCCCGGCAGGGATTAATAGTCAAACTAAGACCTACTGTACGCCCTTGATGATTGATTAGGTTAAGTCATGATATTTTCGTTAGTTTAAACGAAAATGACATTAGGACCGATCAATTTGTAATGCGTGATCTTTACGGGGGCTCCGCCCCCGTACCCCGAGACCTAAATTATACAAATGATAATGTAATAACGGTTACTATAGGATACATGGATGTCGAAGAAACATGCTCAATTCATATTTATCTGAATTTATGTGACATGATAGATTTCATAATTATGCTTTTAGTAATTTGTGTAAACACACATCAGAATAATATCCCTTTTGATTTTAGTTTCTGTATAATTTTATTGTCTGTTTTCCCTTAATAAATATGTTTTTGATTGATTTGTTTTAATATCCTTTTTGAGTTATGTTCTAGAGGTGCGTTTTCTCCAGTTTGCTCATTTAGAGGTGCGTTTTCACCAGTTGGCTCATTTAGAGGTGCATCTTCTACAGTTGGCAAAACTGAGGTGCGTTTTTCCAGTTGCTCCGCAATTTTTTTTATTTCTTAATTAATCAGAATACTTCAGTAACTACACAATAAAAAATTAAATTATTGCTCTTTTTCTGAGTCAGAAATTGTGCGGAACACATTAAAAACCGTTAGAGAAAAGGCTGGTTTTAATATAAAAACTGTATAATTTAAATAGACATAAAATAAGATTTATTGGCGCTTCAAAGGCCATTGATTTGCTTTTACAAAAATAAGTTTAAAAGTATGTATGTCTCTTCTTGATTTTTTTGAAAAGGTCTTTAAATTTTATAGTTTTTAACAGTGATTTTTTGTATATTGCAAATGTATTTATTTTCTCGCAATTATATTATTTTCTTTAATGAAACGTAACCTTCTATTCTGTTGCTTTCTGTTATCTCCGCAACTTCCTCAACCCGTCTCAGTTGCCCACATTACCTGTATAATATCATAAACATTAGAGTAACATTACGATAAGGCTTATATAAATTACTAATCCGGAGAACTCACGCGTGTAACCCCAGAATGAGACAGAAAAAAGTCTCCATATATTGTTAAAAGAAATTTCAAGACTGTATTATCAGATTCAGAGAATGGATATTGCTCTCCACTTATCTGATTAATTAAATTTTAAGACTAGAAGGCTAGCAAAATATTTCCCTTCCAAAACATAAGGTGAAAGTAGAATTTTAATCATTCTAATTTTGAATGCTGAACCCCGGTTAAGGGGTTATTTGACGTAAGTGTACTAGTTCATTAAAAGTGATAAAGGAAATTAGGTTCAACGGGAAAAGACGAGAATAAAACTAGTTTTCAGAACTGAAAGAGATATTAAGATAACTCGCATTACTCATAGAATAGTGATGCTACTATAAAACAAAATTGGTTTCATTTTGCCTTCAAAATATTTTGAATTTACCCAAAAAAAAATTGTAAAAAAAAATTCTCGAAAAAGGTCATTTTCCAACAAAATAAAGAAAATTACAGTTCATATTCTATTTTTTTTTATAATCTGACGTAAAAACCTTTTAAAATAATATAAATTTCTTTTACTTTACGAACTAATTAACTTTTAAAACTGTGGCAAAATTTTTAAAATAATAATAGTTTCGTGGGTAGAAAGGTTCAGCGTACTTACTACTACAACTCCTTTCATTGATGTTTAACTACACCCGAAATTCTCACCTTAAAAATAGTTAACAGAATCTCATTTGGATTTTAAATTAAATTCCATAAAATCTATTACCAAACAATTGAATTCACAAAATATGATAATAGAATTTATAAAATTTTAATTAGTTACACACAATTTAAATCTAAGTTAAGAAGATAAGTCTAAAACTTAATTAGAAACGAAGAATAGAAGGTAACTCAAAATTTATTCATGAACTCGCTTTAAGTCTCTTATATGGAGAATAGCTCTTCGTTGAAGCTCATTTTGAGCAACCTTCATATCAAATAATAAATTTTCATATTCACAATTTTAAACCACGTTTTTATTTCTATTTTTTTCCATTTATTCTTTTGTGTTTTTTATATTTGTTTTAATAAAAGAAAGTATTGTTTTCACAGACATCATATTAAGGAGCTTATGTATAATATTTATTTCTGAAATTTCTGAAAGAGAAATATATATATATATATATATATATATATATATATATATATATATATATATATATATACACAGGAGACCATAAGTCGTTTTTACCTTCGGATTATAACGAAACTCATTTCGGTAAAGCGACTTGTGGCCCACCCTGTGTATATATAATCTCACGAATTCAGATTTTTTTTTTTTCAATTCAGTTTTTAGTACAAATTTTTCTAGTTTACCAATAATGTCAATAAATTTAATAAATACCAATATTTTTCAAACAATGTTTTATTTTCAATACGAATAAAAAACAATCCCAATGCAGCTTTACGATGAGGTGCAGTAAATCTCATTCTCAGATGCAAGCAAGTTATATTAAATTAAAAAGGAGAGAGGAATATATATATATATATATATATATATATATATTATATATAATATATACAGGGTGGCCCAAAAGTAGGTGTACAGTTTCATATGTTTATATATATACATTTCAACTGCAAAGAACACGCAGTATAATTAACGTAAAGAACGACGCTTGTATAGGAGAACATTCCACGCAAGATGAGGAGAGAGAACGAACAAATGAAAAAAGAGGTAACCATATATATATGGGAATGAACTCAGAATGGTCCCCTGAGTTTTTTTATGATACACACAGACCGTGCATGGAACAAGGAACTCTTCTGGGATAATTAAATCCACTATAGTCCGAATAAGTAATGGTAAATGACAAATACCATAGTTTTTCTTTTTCATGAGGCTAGCCGGACGTGGGCAACGGGTCACTCTTTGCGAGTGACCCGTTGCCCACGTCGGGCTAGCATCATGAAAAAGAAAAACTATGGTATTTGTCATTTACCATTACTTATTCGGACTATAGTGGATTTAATTATCCCAGAAGAGTTCCTTGTTCCATGCACGGTCTGTGTGTATCATATATATATATATATATATATATATATATACAGGGTGGCCAAAAGTAGGTATACAGTTTCATATGTTGATATATATATATGTATAAAGTAAGTATACAGTTGATGATTTATTTAATGAAACTTTACACATGACATGTGTTTATCACGCAGGTGTTCATTATTATCTACCCTGAAAGGAAAATGAATTTAAAAAATCAATATATGAAACTGTATACCTACTTTCGGACCACTCTCTATATATAAATACTGTAAGTTGTGGTAATTGACGTCGCGTTGAACAATTGGGTCTGTTCCGTTATTTTGTTCTGAATCATACGAGTATAGGTCAGGACTTCAATTATCCCACCTTTGGGTGTGTATATATATATTATATATATATATATATATTAGATATTTTATAGTATGTTACCAAATGATGTATTTTGTGGGTCACCAAAGAATGAATGTAATTGGATGCTGTGTTCGTTTTTTCTCTAGTTATTTCGTAATTTTTTTTGTTTGAAACAAGTGAGTGAGAAGGAAATTCAAAACAAGTTGCAAATCATTTTCTAAGAAAACGTGTAACAAATTTCAGTATGAATTCATTTTCGTTATGAAATGAACGTAAAATATGAAAAAAATTAAAGAAATTCATACTAATTTTAAATCATGGCGTATAAACGTATATGAAATTAAAAACAAGTACTAAAATATGTGCGAATAATGATACGTTAAAACAATCAGAAAAGAATAAAGGATTTAAAATTGAAATAAAATTACTAAAACCTAAAACGTACAATCATTGTTTAACCCTTTCAGGAGGACGACAAGTACAAATTGGTAGCGGTTCAGATACACTCATTCATAACTTAACAACTTAACCCTACAAAAATGGACGAAGTAAACGATTCCAAACTTACAAAATTATTTTCCAATAATAAAATAAAGAAAAAGCCAAACCGACAAAACTAATAAAATACGAACAAAAGGAAGAAAAAGAGGAAAAAATCAGTTATTTAAAGCGCAAAAACTCAGTCGCGGGGTCATTTGCGTTTAAATTAGCCTTCAGCTCATAAATATAAAGAGAGTCCTTAATAGATAGGTCGGTAATGGCATTCCGCTGGCTAGTCTATGTAAATGCAGATTCTGATATGGGTCCTGCGGGTGGTGGTGGTGGTGGTGGTCGGTTTGATGACACCAATTTCGGATCTAAAAATTGGTTTGTATGAATGGATTTACCGAACTGTTTCTAAATACGTGATTTCAAATGTTCAGTCCTTCCATTATGTTAATTACTCTGTACAGTGTTTACTATTAAAGAATTTAATAAAAGCTACTTTTAATATACAGTTTTAATAGTTGTAAAAGGTTTAAATGCCACTTTTATTAGTAGTAATGGGTAAAATTATTTAAAAAGTTTGTTTGCTTACGTCTTAGAGTATGCAGCTGGCTTTAAACAATAAAAGGAGGGGGTATGGACTGATTACTTTCTTGGGAGCGTTTGGCTCTGAGTATACTACGGATAATAATCCAATAATCAATTGGAGGAAAAATCTCTAAAAGGTTTTTCAGATGAATAATTTGGAAAAAATATGTCAAACCGAGGAATGTTGTTTTCTTTATATCACAAAGAAATTAAAATTACATTATATTCCACTTGGAGAAAATGAAACAATGCACGACAATTTGTCTCGACTTGTTTACGCGCTTTTTATACGGTTTTAATAATCTCGTGAACAGGTTGTTTGGAACAGTGAAATAACTAGTGATGTAGGTCACATCCGCATCCGCATCCGCATCCGCGGAACATCCGCACATTTTCTCGCATCCGCACTTTGGACTGCGGATGTCGTGCGGATGTGGACCGTTGAGATAAAACGTCATTAATAAGCGGAAATTATCAAATTCTACTATATTAATAGAACTAGTTCATTGTGCGCAAAAGTGATGCAAGCGACAAGACGAGAGGCTGTTCTTGTATGAAGTTACTCTCTTGCAACCTACTTAGATCCACGTTACAAAGCTAAGTTATTTTCACCTAGTACATTAGAACGAGTTAAATCATCACTTGGCAAAGCAGTTGAAGAGCTTCAATCTCTTGAATCTGTCGCTTCGCCACCCACCAAAAGAATAAAAGTTTCAGTGACAGAACCAACACCTTCAACAAGCAAATCTATCACAGAATCTGTCTCTCAGTTTCTTGAGTCAAGCAGCAATGACGAGACCTACGCGATGTCAAAAGATGTAGTAAAAATGATCGAGAGCTATCACCAAGAAAAACGCCTGGCTGCATGTGACAATCCTATTAGTTGGTGGAAAAATACGCAGAATATCTATCCATACTTGAGTAAACTTGCAAGGAAACATTTAGCCTGTCCTCCAACAAACGTACCAAGCGAGAGATTATTTAGCAGTGCTGGATTAATATATGATGAAAAGAGAAACAGACTGGCAGCAGAAAAGGCAGAAAAATTAATGTTCCTTAAGCATAACCTTCCTATAATTAAGTTTGAACATTAAACGATGAACATCTTAGTTTACTTTATTTTAATTACTCATTTATAAATATGCCTAATAAAACTTTAAACTTAATATAAATAGTTATCAAGCTAATTAAAGATCTCTTTCTATAAGGGTGGAGGTTGGGGAAAGAGGTCGGTGGGGTGCATTTGAGTTGGGTTCACGTCCCGCATCCTGGTAACACAATTATGGTTTCTAATTGTGGCTGAAACTCAACAAAATATAACGAATTTATTTGCAGACGAATTCACTAATTGATTTCTATATTAGTTAGATGCTTGATATTATTTTATATGTTCAGAGAAAAGTACAGCAATTATTGTACAATTAATCAATTATACTACATTATAGCTACAGCTCTCTCTATATAATAACTTATTATATACGTTAAACACAACAAATCTCGAATATATCCTAAAAAATAACGAAAATGTAGACATCCGCATCCGCATCCGCGGATGTGAAAAAAATGAGATCCGCTACATCACTAGAAATAATCAAAAATTAAGCGGGTTGTTATATTTTCCCCGTGTGGACTATGATATAAATATGAAAACCAATATTTAATTTTTTTTTTTTTTTTATTTACATAGTAAAAGTTCAAAATTTGTATTGTTTTAGTTTTTCCTTTTACCTATTTGCTTTTTTATAATTACGCGCTCTTTGCGTGACATTCCTGACTGATATCGTGGCCTTAAATCCCCGGAAATTCCTTTAAAATCTTTTTTCGGCTTTTTTAAAATACAATTGAAAACTTTCTTTGTCCATAATTTCCTCTTATTTTCTTTCCGTTCCTTCTACGTTGAGTTTTAAATGAATCGTAACATACATTCACATACTTTCCATTCCCGTTTTTATCCGCTTGTAATTACCGTTAGGTGAAAAAAAAATAGTACCTTATTATGCATAAAGTTAGCGAACTTGGACTTTTTCTTTCTCCATTTTTGCTTTACATTTATTGCAGCTGACATTTCTTTCATGTTGTCTCGTAGCTTCGTTTTCATTCAAGGATTTTGCAACACTTCTATTTTTTTACAATATTTCTAGGATGTTTGTTTGAGTGCCCCTTTTCTCCACCACCGTCTCTCACGTATACACACACACACACACACACACACACACACACACACACACACACTTATTTATCCGCCAGTATTCGAAGTGAAAAAACTCTGAGTATTGCTCCAAAACTGAAATGATAATGCAGCGCAAGAACTCTTCGTGAGACACTTAACTGCACTTTATGTGACGTGATAGGTGTTATTGCGTCTATTATGCTATTTTTGAGGTAGTTTAAAAACTCCTTAACAATCTATGGTTGAACGCTTCATCTCTGAAAGCGAAACGAAAAAAGATAATGAAAAAACTTTAACATTCCATAACGAGATTTATAATGATTAAATCCTTTAAATATTCAGTTTTATTTGCTGTATTTACCGTTGAAGAATCTGCTGAGTGATTTATTCACAATTGAAAGACTTTTAAAAGAAAACTAATTCAGCTTCATAGTCGTTAAGCTCAAAACTGAAAACCTTCCCACGAAAGGTCGTTACACTGCGTTTTACGTTGCGTTTCGTATTTGCATAAACTTTCGAACATTTATGGGATTGCGTTGTAATGAAATCTGAAACTGGATCGATATTAATTAAAAGAAGCGAAAATTTTTTCAACAGTTTATGGAACTTTAAATTTTCTAAATCTTAAGGATGAACTGCAAAACGGAAAGGGATTACCTGAAGATCAGGGCCCCCAGCCTTCTTTAGTTAACCTTATAATATAAGGCTAACTAACGAAAATATCACGACCTAACCTAACCAATTGTTAGGTCAACTGTACGCCCTTGACGATTGGTTAGGTTAGGTCCTTATATTTTCATTAGTTAGCCTTCTAAAGCTAACTAAAGAAGGCTGGGGGTCCTGATCTTCAGGTGATCCACGGAAAATTTTGTACTACCTTCATAATAAAATAAAGCATAATCTATTTTTTAAGTTAAAACAAAGAAGTTAAGTTTCGATATCAGTTTATTACGAAATCATATTGTTGTTTTCAACATTTGATATAAAGTAACTGATATTTTAATTCTAAACTACCTAATATTACTATTCTAAACTACCTAATATTATTATTATTATAATAAAAGCTATAAAATAAGTACAGTACGTGTAAATGCAAACAACTCACCAGATTATTAGCCCCGG
Source organism: Bathynomus jamesi (assembly GCA_023014485.1). Lineage (NCBI taxonomy): Eukaryota > Metazoa > Arthropoda > Malacostraca > Isopoda > Cirolanidae > Bathynomus > Bathynomus jamesi. Next base: position 96,172 of record JAJOZX010012359.1, on the reverse strand, counting down.
GCAATGCGACGGTCAAGAGTCGGAATAAGAGAGCGTCAGAATACGTAGGGTCAGATTCTTGGGGACATATATAAATAAAATTTACCCTCTACCGGGATTTGAAGACGGGCCTTCTGGCTCGGAGACGCGGGCGTTGACCACTAGGCTACGACAGGATAAAAAATAACAACCTGGCGATTTTTCATCACTCGAAGACAACACATAATGCCTTCGTGCCAAGAAGTGTTTTTACGTCGCTAATCCCTTGCACTCGAGCCAATGGATAACATTTAATTCATATTCATCTGGCAAACAAAAGGGTACCATTAGAGTCCAATGGCGTGCATTCAGGGTAAGCTAGGTAAGCGCCGTCTACCCTAATAAAAATCTTATTAAAGATATTAAAGACAGTACCATATTCTTCAGAATAGTCTACAGTACATACCCACTAGCCAGTTGTGAAGTTTATCATTAGCTACTATAATTACTATAATTATAAAATATGTACATATAGTGCGTGTGCTCGCACGCAATACCGCTTACCCTGTAGACATACCTACCGCACGCCACTGTATATATATACAGGGTGTCCCAGAATTAACTATCTATTTCAATGAAATCGGACAAATTTTTTAAAAACACACTTTTATTTATGTTTATCATGTTTAATATGTGTTAAAAATGTATAAATTTCTAAATTTGTTTCATAATTTTAGTTTCATAATTTTTTCATTATCTGGTCCATTGAAAGACCGTCTGAAGTCATATATATATATATATATATATATATATATATATATATATATATATATATATATTGCCTCCTATCCCTTTGATATTTGAACTATATGGACTCCTTTGGAAAACTGTATAATTACAAAACAGATTTTACTTTATGCACTATGTAATTAACTCTCATACGATAAGAGTAAAAATATGCGCACATTTTATTTATTCATAAGTTCTTTCAAATGAATGAATTTGAAAACATCAAAAATGAAGAAAATTCGCTAAAGTAAACATGAAAATAAGGAGGCTGCATTTCATCTTTTTGCGAGATGGTTTACTGCATGTGTATAATTTAAATTATATTTTGAAGCGTGTATGATGCGTGTATGTTATATTAAATACAAAATTTTTATATAATCCATGTTTCTCGAGTACGTATTGGAATGATAGTGTATGGCATTGCATATTAAAGCTAATTATTCTGTGTTTTATATTGAAGGCACTATATCTCAAACTTTACACGTATACAATTAAGTATCTCTCGCATACATCTTTAGGTTTTAATGTGTATCTAATGTGTTTCTTATATAAAGTTGGCATAATTATCTTATAACTAAAAGATAAATTATTTCCAAAATGAGAAAGGACATGAAAATAAAAACCCACTCTAATAGACAGAGTTTATTTCCTCAACAGTTTCGATGGCCACTGGCATCCTCCTCGGGTAGATACAGAAAAACGAATGAACCAAAACAAGAGGGAAAAACAGTCCAGGGACTGACCGTTAAGAAATTCGCACCGAGGTTAGATCCCGTTCTCCCGACACCGGAGGGGCATTTTCATTAAAGGGACCCGCTTATAAGTACATTCGCACAAATTTAAAACTATCTTCCTGTTCTAAACTTACAGATTCTATTATTTTTTTACATAATTATTACATTTATTATTAAATTTATTACATTTAATATTGCATTATTATTTATTAAAGAAATTATAAATTTATTATTACATTGGTTATTACATTGTTGTTTATTATACAGAACTTATAAACCGAAAAACGAATGAAAAAGGCGAGAAGGAAACAATCCAGAGACCATTGATAAATTCGCACCTAGGTTAGATACCGTTCTCCCGACACCGGAAGGGCATTTTATTACAGGGTCCCGCTTATAAGTACATTCGCACAAATTAAAACTATCTTCTTGTTCTATACATACAGATTCTAATATTTTGACATAATTACTGCATTTATTATTGCATTTACATTTTTTTTAACATTTATTATTATTACCTTTACCCTAATTATTAAATTTATAATATTACCTTACTCGCTTTTAGTTCATTCGATTATTGTTTTTTATTTTTTTGGGGGGGGGGGGGGGGGGGGTAAAATGTAAATGGAATAATAAACGTAAATGTAATAATGGAAGTAATAAATGTGGAAATAAATATAAATGCAACAGATGTAATAATAAAGGTAATATTATAAATTTAATAATTAGGGTAAAGGTAATAATAATAAATGTTAAAAAAATTTAAATGCAATAATAAATGCAGTAATTATGTCAAAATATTAGAATCTGTATGTATAGAACAAGAAGATAGTTTTAATTTGTGCGAATGTACAGTACTTATAAGCGGGACCCTGTAATAAAATGCCCTTCCGGTGTCGGGAGAACGGTATCTAACCTAGGTGCGAATTTCTCAATGGTCTCTGGATTGTTTCCTTCTCGCCTTTTTCATTCGTTTTTCGGTTTATAAGTTCTGTATAATAAACAACAATGTAATAACCAATGTAATAATAAATTTATAATTTCTTTAATAAATAATAATGCAATATTAAATGTAATAAATTTAATAATAAATGTAATAATTATGTAAAAAAAATAATAGAATCTGTATGTTTAGAACAGGAAGATAGTTTTAAATTTGCGCGAATGTACTTATAAGGGTCCCTTTAATGAAAATGCCCTTCCGGTGTCGGGAGAACGGGATCTAACCTCGGTGCGAATTTCTTAACAGTCGGTCCCTGGACTGTTTTTCCCTCTTGTTTTGGTTCATTCGTTTTTCTGTATCCACCCGAGGAGGATGCCAGTGGGCATCGAAACTATTGTGGAAATAAACTCTGTCTAATTAGAGTGGGTTTTATTTTCATATTTTGACCTTCCGTTAGAAAAAGTGAAGTTTTTGCATTTATTTATGAGAAAGGACGATGATAGAATATAAGTTCAAATGAATAATAAGGCGAATCAGTCAGGCGTCGCAACATTGAGGCCATTGACGCCGAATATAATTAATCAATTAAGTTTGTTAAATTAAAAATTAAATAGTATAAAATTATGAGATAAATAACAGATGGCGAAATGAATAATAAATAAAGTGAATGGAATGGACGAATGAATTGGAAATGGAAACAAAAAACTACGAGTTAAAATAATTACAAAAGGAGGACGAAGCCTCCTCAACAAACTTAAAAATCTCGATACTGGAGTAGCACGCATTTTCCCCTAGCACCGAAGAGAGAGATGACGCCACCGCAAGTCCCCGAGACTGGGATGCTCAACCAGCAAGTGTCACACAGTCAAAGAGGCAATACAGTCATCGCAGCAGAGCAGAAGGTCCTCTCTCCATTATAGGACAGAAGTAGTATAGCCTCAAAAGGGTAGAGTGCAAGAATGCTGCAAGTGATTACGTAACGTTGCAAAGGGGGGGTGGGGGTGTTGCAAAGGGGGGTGGGGGTGTTGAAAAAAAAGAAAACAAAAAGAAAAAAAGAAAAGAAAAAAAAGAGTACTGGCCTTTGTTGCCAACCGGGGTTGCAAGGGGCATGCAACTTGGAGGCGGAGTTCTCCCCCAAGCTATTCCCCCCAAAGGGCCAGAAAGGAGAGAAAGGAGGAGAGAAAGGAGGAGAGGTGTTCACCTGGCAGGAGCCAAGTGCATATTAAGATTTCAGCCGAGTAGGCGTTGTTTTATAGGCTCCTAATCAGCCAGTTGGCTTAGAAGGCGTAAATGGCTTGAGTTGCCAGATAGCGCCATGTATTCATTTAATTCTAATCGAAGACTGAGTTGCCAGATACCACTTTTTAGCGATACCATTGTATACATTATTATAGACTCCTAATCAGCCAGTTGGCTTAGAAGGCGTAAATGGCTTGAGTTGCCAGATAGCGCCATGTATTCATTTAATTCTAATCGATGACTGAGTTGCCAGATACCACTTTTAGCGATACCATTGTATACATTGTTATAGACTCCTAATCAGCCAGTTGGCTTAGAAGGCGTAAATGGCTTGAGTTGCCAGATACCACTTTTTAGCGATACCATTGTATACATTATATATTTCTTAAAAGTTGGTTTAGAATACCGGTAGTAGGTTTAGAAGGCGTAACATGATATAATTAAGTAAAACAACATTGCATCATTCTGTTTATTATAAATATATAGAAAATAAATATACATTTCAAGAATAATTGAGGAATATGCATATAATCATAACAGTACAGGAAATATACACACACAATTATGGTGATATATATAAAATAAATATACATTTCAAATAGAAATAAATATACATTTCAATAATAATAGAAATATGCATATAATCATAACAGTACAGGAGAAATATCAAGCAAAATATATAAATACATTTCACTTTTTTTCAAAATACTAAACTCGGTCTTAATCGAGTTTACAATTACATCATTATTGCTCTGCATTACGCAGTATATGCGGCTTAATAATATTTCACCGCTTAAAGTATAGGGAAACCTGTATTCGATATGAAGGGCTTTCATATCGTTCAGTACTATTTTTGTTCCCACTTTACAACCGGTTGGTAAGTCATCTTTAAATACGTCTAGAATACAATCAAAAGCACGCACAAAGAGTTCATCGTTAGCTACATTATTAAACACAAGTTTATAACACGCTTTTCCAATCGAGGGTTTATTTCTACCGACTCGAGCTTTTCAATCGTGAACTCATTCAACATAGCGGCAATTGAAATAATCTTCTAAATCGTTACGACAACTGCGCGTTATATAAAGAAATAGTTCTTCAGGGTGAACGGTGTAGGTGAGCTCAGCCTTGTACCGATCAATTGCTTTGTACCAAAGTTCATGGTATTTCAAAGAGTCTAAACTTTTTAAATAAACGTCCAGCACTAGACCATTCTCACCAGCCCTACACTCGGTAAACCCATCGAGCAGAGCGGTGTAGGCGTATTCAAGTACTGTATCAAAATAAAGCATGTCCGTAACACGCGCGTCTAATATAGGTTTCAGCTTGCGGAATCCGACGATTTCAAACATTCTGTCGAGGATGAAACGGTTTCGCGTAGGAACAAGAGCGTTATTATCAGAAGCATTCTTCCACATCAGCCGTATATCAATGCACGGCCGATCGTTATTTATACACAACGTACATACAACGGCGTATGAGGGTGCGTCACTAATCTGCTCTCTTCTTGTACCTACGTTAGCAGGTATTTTATAACGATCTTCACTCCACTTCTCAACTATCACGAAGATTCTATTCATCTCCTCGACACTTAAATAAACCCGTTTGTTTGTTTGTCTACATTCCGTTTCCAGTACATAGCTAATGGTACCGGAATTACGCCTGAACACGCGCAACGATTTCGTCACGGACACATCGTACGAGGCATTGCGAATGCTGCTCAAAGGAAGTTCCATCGTATTCGAGGAGCGCACGTCCACTCGGTTCAAGCTCTGAGATAACTATGAGCCGTGTGAGGCACGCAGGTAGGCAGGAATGGTTCGACGGGCGGCTGACTCGATGATACGTGAATGGGCTTGTTCGTATGATCCGCGAGTCGTACCGAATTGTTGTACATATTTCGGTACAAGAATTAATTTCATCACTACCAGCCTACGCACCAGACATTTTACCTCAGGATAAGAACTAGGAACATTTTGTTTTACTAAACATCTTCACACTCCGGCGCACTATTTGAGAGGAACATATGCTCATATTTTTCCTTTCTCCCATCAAACGATACTCGTCTCTAAAGTCTGTTAAAAACTCACGCAGGGCACTAGCCACAACCTCACTACGAACCTCATCATGATATACGTTAATATAGTGATAAAAATACTTAAGATTGTCCATGATCACGAGATTCACATTTTCAGTCGTAGGGTATGAGTAATCGACATGGTGTAGCATGACGTAATACCGCTTGTCACACCACCCATCCGCAAGACTCATTATCCATACCTGCTGCTTCTCTTCTGCACGCGTTGTTTCTTTTACTTCACGGTGTATGTGAGACTTTATAAAGTTTAGCTCTGCAGTATACTTCAGCACATCGTCTGTGCAACGAAGCCTTCAACGGTCTCACCAGAACATCCGTAGAGTATTTGTACATCGTGGAACTTCGCACAATCCAATGTTTTTAAAAGAGGTATAGGAGGGAGGAATAGGAAGTTTTTCGGTATCCACCACATCCTGACACTTTGCTGAATACCATTTCATAAACGTTGTACAAGCAATATTAAAGGTAGCCATTTGAATACGTCTGATCTGAATACACGTCTGATCTCTCGGGCTTACTGCAGTCGACTGACCACGCAGGGACTCCCAGATAGTAGCATGACTCACGGTCTTACAGTGGGCGGAGCTTAGAACTTTCACCTGCGCACACACACACACACACACACACACACACACACACACACACACACAAAGGAGAAAGTGAAACGCTAATTGAAACAAGATTTATTTAATAAACGAGATATTCAAGTTATATATATTTACAAATACGATTTAATAAACGAGATATTCAAGTTATATATACAGGGCGTCCAAAAAAATGTATACACACTTTAAATAATTATAAAGGCAGTGTTTATTAAAATACATTTCATTTTCAAAATGTAATAGAATCTACAGACATTATTTAATTGTTTTGTCAACGCCTGTTTTCAAACTGACGTCCGTTCTGGTCCAGGCACTGCTGATAACGCGAAGCAATGGAATCGCAAACATCACGAAACATTTCGTTTGGTATTTGTGTGCATTCTCGTTCAATGGCTGCTCTCAATTCAGCGACTGTTGCAGGTTTTATAGCGTAGACTTTGTCTTTTAAGTATCCCCATAAAAAAAGTCTAGTGGTGTGAGGTCTGGTGAACGCGGAGGGTATTCTACGAAACCCCTTCGTCCAATCCACATCCACATCGTGCCAAGTACCACTCGCAATACTCCACTCTTCGGTCCGGATCATCTTCATTAATAGCATGGACTAATCTTGGAATGTAACTTTTCCATTGACAGCGCTTCAAAATGCGTTGGACAGACGATTCTGAAATTCCTACCTCACGACTCGCTTGCCGCACAGATTTTCTTGGACTTTGGTGATACGTTTCCAGTACTCTTTCTTGCTTTGTGGGGCTTGTCGATGTCCGTGGTCTTCCGGAACGCTTCTTGTGGACATTCTGAACAGTTCCATCGGCTTCAAACTTATCTCTAATTCGAGTGATGGTAAGTCGCGTTGGTGGATCTGTTTGAAACTCCCTCCTAAACTGTCTTTGCACTTCAACTGCGTTTTCACACTTCCAGTAGCATTTTAGAATGAATTTCCTTTGTTCAAAGCTTAGTCTGACTGCCATTATTAATTCTAGTGGGTTTAACTTGGAAAGAAAGAAACATCAATTGAGCTATCAGCTGTTAAAGTGTGTATACATTTTTTTGGGACGCCCTGTATATATATTTACAAATACGTGTAATAAATCAATAGATACTTTACAAATACGATTTAATAAACAAGATATTCAAGTTATATATATATTTACAAATACGTGTAATAAATCAATAGATACGATTATATACAAGACAAATACGTGTGAGTTAACAATAGAAGCATCAATCGTTTTGATATCCAAAGGGTACGGTATCATAGGTACCAGGTAACTGGTAACGTTTCCTATAGGTGTTACGGCACACCTTCGTACCCCTAAGTTCCTTCACGCCCCCAGCTTCTGCGCCCGAAAATTGTGGGTGCCTACAATTAGTTGGGGAGGTTGTTCGCCCTCATCATCGTCCAAACATACTAGATCCTTCAACGATTCAAAGTTAACAACCCGCCGATTCGCATGGTTGAGCGTAATACCCTTTGCCTTCACGATATATTTCATTTCCTCCCCCACCCTGACCCGTACCCCATAAGTCTTAGGTCCTGTTGAGACAAAAGAGTCGGCGTAAGCGTTGTCCCCATACTCGTCCTTGATCTCATCAGTGAGCTCGCCGAGGAACTCCCCAATAGCGGGCATGTATTCACCCTCCCTCTCTGTGAATATCACGCTATCTGTATCGGCATACAATACTCTCCGCCCAAGAGAATGCAATAGACCCCAAAGTTTTATACGGGCGTAGGCTGTTGTGAAGCTGGCCACAGGTATGTTTGTAACCCTTGAGGTATCTGTGGCAAATTCAGTGTTGTTGTACTTTATTATGTAAGTATTACCTACATTCACGATCTCCATGACCTCTTTATCGGGAGCATTGGCATAATCCCAGACATCGCTATAACTTTGTGCCAAATGAATGCTCCCTCTGCCGGTATTCTGCGCAAATTTTCCCCATAGACTGTTTAGACACAACTTTGCACTAAAGCGCTTGCCAGGATTCTTTACAATTTGGACACGATCAAGTTGTATACCTTCGCGGTCGCGGTAACGTTGAATATAGGCAGACTTTTCATCTTCGGTATCAACTCCTCGCGGATACCCTGATGCCTCAACCTTATCCTTCAAAAAGGCGTTTATATATGGTGTGAAAAGGTTGGGTAGCTTCTGAAACCTCCACACCTCATGTATCTTCAGTATTCTATAACCATGGCGTACGGCTAGGGCCAGCTCAGGACTTGTATATACGCCTCTGATCTTACGCTGGTGGGGTATATGGTTACATTCGCCGTTATCCTCTTCCGCGCACTTCACGCACAGGGGAAACATGAGCTTGTCGTCGATAACGACAGGTAAGATCGGCATCCATAAATTGCGTGGGGGGAGTACGTCTACGAAAGAGAGCCCAAAGTAACGATCATTCAAATTTTTTGAAAATTCATTGATGGAGGGTAGGCTAGGTCCCACCAGTTTCTCAGGAGCGCCCACGGGGTACGGATTGCTCTTCATCACGTATGGGTATAAAGAACAGAAATCGTAGTAATGGAGCTTCACGCCCTCCGTAGGTGGAAAGTATAGTCTGAAAGGATTTGTACGTCCTCCAAACAAGCTATCACCACATTTGAGAGGATCCAGCACCATTGAACGCTTGATCGTGTTTATTTCCTCACGGTACACCTCGTCTGTCTCCATCCGTGCATCATATTCATGCTCCCACAAGACTTTGTGAGTGAACTGTGATCCTATAAGTTGATCGCGGGTGCGGGTCGATGCAAGACAGTCGGCAGGAGACCTACCGTGGATATCTCCGGTGATTCCGCACTCAGGACGGGGGCATCCATGCCACCAGCAACCGTTAAAGGAGTACACAGTCTTCACACCAGTGACACGGTTTTCACTTAACCCATCAACCCAAAAAACACGTCCATTAATCTTAATGGGTACTTCACCCGTGTTGCGGGCGTGCTTTATGTATACACCTGTCTGTTGCTGTAGGTGTATGAGCCAGTAAATAGCCTTGTGTCCGTAACTGCGGGGTTGTTTCGGTGAATAATGGCTAAGGTGTCTTTAGGCATGAAGTTATTCTTGAACACCGTAAAACATAATGATGCGATGGTGGTTGCGACTTGCAGTGGATCGCATTTGAAACGGGCTATGTACATCCTTCTAAAGGCCTGGAAACATACTCTAAGCACGCGCACATCATTCACGCAATAACGCTCACATTCATCAGCTATATTATAAGGGTTACTTTCATTAAAACTGTCGTAGTATCGATCAAAGTCTTCACGTTCATCCATACAGTCAAAATAATGTTTGGGGGGTGGTGGGCCTACGTAGTTTAAAGTCTCGCTGGTGAGGAAAGTGTAAGGGAAGTATCCTTTGGAAACTTCAGCTGCTACTCCCATCACCTTGGGTAGCTTTGCTAATTTACAAGGTGTGAATAATAAAGTATCTTTAAATTGTACATTGCCTCTTATCTGCATCTGTATTAATTTGTTGCCTCTTTTCAATGGATCACCTGTAAATATCTCAGAGGATTCGTGTTCAAGCAACTCCTTATAAAGGAACTGCGTGTCAAACTTTGCCCCGTTATGGGCGAGAATATACACAGTCATTTTTTTGAACTTGTCGGCTAACTTGACAATATAGGACACAAATAGTTTCACAGGACTATCGCGGACATTCGTTTAAAAACGTTTGTCCGTTTACCACATTTGGGGCACTCGTCACATTCGATACCCATACACTCATCACAGATGGTCTGGCTCACAAGTAAATGTGGAATTACCTCTTTGGTTTCAGCGTTCGTATATGTTTCTATATCGTAGTATACAGTTATACAAGGGTTATTTTTAGGCTTAGCATCTTTCATATAACATACATGCTTTACTCCATCCGCCTTATATTCCTCCTGGCATGTAGGACAGTGAATTACGTCACACTTGTGCTTAAATTTTCCCCAATTATCCATTGTGTGAAACATACCACATTCACAGATTCTCATTTTCCTGCACGTGCCAATTGATTTATGGAAATCAAAACAGCTATTATTGAAAAATGTGCGTCTACACACATCACAGTCTCTCTTCTCAGCTTCAACTACACGGCTTTCACATTTGGTGCTTTTACACTGCTCACATACCATGTGACATTCTTTACAATGTCGCACTATATCATCCGCAAACTCGAGGCACCCTTACACAAATCATGATGTCTCCCATATTTTCGACTTTTGTCATAACTCGCGTAAAGCCACCTTATATTACGGATGGGGAGATACGTTGTCCCTGACAATCCTAAAATAAGTAGGGGTCTTGTACGATCTCTCACACAGCTTTTAAAAACATACACAGTCCTACGACGATCATCCAACCCAAATACAACTATGCGGACATTCATTTCCTGTTCTACCCTTCTCAGCTCTTCAGGACCCATATTACAGTCAAATTCAAGTTCACAGTCTACAGCTAGTTTACGGGCACGCTCCACGACCGTAGGCAGCCAAATTTTTTGAGCCGTGTATTTTGTACAGTAAACACGTGCTAAGTACTGCTATAAAGCCGCAACCACGATCGACGTTTATATGCTTTCTATAAATAGTGAGAATTGAAGTTAAGAGTATACGGTATGGCACTATGACCCGCAACACGGAATACACGGTCAATATTTACCGTGAAGTTGTCCATATTGAAGGCTATACTACTTTGGGCGGCTTGCATTATACGTCCTAATATATATTCTACATCTTCAGCCGCCAAACGTCTAAATGGCACTATCACCCAATAATCGTCTACATCACCGTCATCTGACCCGAATCCAAAGGACAGACTCGTCCTGACTTCACGCTCGTCGCGATTCTGAAGAGCAAACTCATAATACGCTGTACAACCCGGCGTAGCCCGCGCTCAATTCCATTGCTATACATGACTCTAGGGTCGACCCTGACTCTATACCGATTTCTAGTCAAGGCTGGGGTGGGGGCTGCGGATCGCACCAATTCGAGCGTTATATCATCCTCACAGAACGGGGGGCGGCGGATGAATTAGGGGTATATTAGCGGAAGGTGCTGCTGGGGGGCCTGTTGCGTAGGAGGTTGATGGTTGGGGCTCTATTATTGTAGACTTAACAGAACGGGGGGCGGCGGATGAATAAGGGGATATATTAGCGGGAGGTGCTGGGGGGGCTTGTTGCGTAAGAGGTTGAGGGTTGGGGATCTATTACCGCTGCAACAGGCGCGTATTTCGGGCGCTTTATACCTGACGTGGGGTTCTCACACCTCCGCTTTGGACGTGCTACCGGTATCGCTGGTGAGGGTTCGTTGGCAGGGGAGGAGATCACAACTACACTGTCGTCGAGGTCATCCGTAATGTCAATGATGGGTGCTCTACCTCATCGTCATTCACGGTTCTGTGGGAGAAGAAAGAAAATATAAGGAACAGCACTCAAAATTTGTAATATTTTGTAAATGACCCACTTAGGAGTGTGACGTGTTAGAAATGGACTCTGTAGAAAAATTCAGATTCACGAGCCCATCCACATGTATTATATCTGGACCTACAGGATGTGGTAAAACTGTGTTTATGCTTAAAATCATTAAAGAAAAGGGAGAGATGTTCTCGAAATTTGTGCATAAAGTTATATGGTGCTATTCGACGTCAATCAGTGTTCAACGAGTACCAAGATGATATTTTGTTCCACAAAGGCGTATATGACGTTAATTCGTTAAAGGGAAATGAACATACAATCATTGTAATTGACGATCTCATGTTGGAGATGGATAAAACGTTTGCCGAGACATTTACAGTATTCTCCCACCATCTTAACATAAGCGTGTTCTTCATCAATCAGAATCTATTTTTCAAAAATAGATACATGCGCGATGTGTCGTTAAATACGCAATATCTAGTCTTATTCGCGCAACGTAGAGATGTATCACAAATTGGGGTATTAGCCAATCAAATGTTCCCGAATCAGCGTAAGGAGTTTTTGGAAGTTTATAAAGAAGCTACAAGCACGCGTTACGGATATTTGCTTTGCGACCTTCATCCGCGAAACACGTTTAGAGTGCTTCTGCGAACGAATATATTTCCAAACGAGCCTGAAACGGTGTATATTCCAGAATGACAAAGAGACTAAAGAAATACCGTGAATTAATAAAAATCTATCATCGACTGCCCCGGGCAATGCAGCAGATGTTTATTAAAAATATCGACGCCGACTTTTTAAAATGCATCTGTGAAATCTGTCTTAACGTTATAAATTGCAATGTATCAATGAAAACCCATCAGAAGGCTCGCCTACGCCGCTACAAGAACATAATACGTGCACTCGCTCGTAAAAGTCAAACTGTAGCGAAGAAAAAACGAATTATTGTACAAACAGGAGGGTCATTTCTCCCCATCTTATTTTCAGTTTTGGGTCCTTTACTGACTAGATTAATATAATGAAGAAAGTGGTAGTGATTCCCCACGAGGTGTACGCTTCACTGCAAAGGAATCCAGACACGTATCTAGATCCCCGTAAAAGCAGACTTAAAAGAATGGAAAGCGAATTGCTAGCCCTATTAAACAGTGAAAAAACACCTGATGAGAAAAGAATCTTATACCAAGAAGCTCTGCAGAAATTTCTTCACGAGTACGAAAATTATAAGAGCCCTACAGAGATTCCTGTGGTTATTAGGCACAGCACGGGGGACGATGGACATGGCGACATAGGATCTGAGCCCGACGATACAGCTGACCAACCAAAAAGATTAGCCACACAACATATCGAACATGTATTAAAAAATACCCTCCCACATACATTGAGGAGTAAAGGCTTAAGTCTTTATAATCTATTGAATGAGGATCCGCCATACAATGGACCGATACAGGGGAGATCATTGTGGAAGGATCAAAGGTACAGGGATCGAATATCGTAGACATTGTCCATGATCTGGTGAGAAAGTGGGATAGGCCATCACCATCAGGATGGAAGCATATTAAAGCAAGACTACAACAAATAAATGTCCCTAAAACGTTGATAGGAAATCTGAACAGGTTAAAAGACTTGGAACATGCAACGCCTGTGACACAATTGAAGGCGCCGTCACCCCCGGCGGTAACACCTTTGAAGAGGAGCAAGAAGAGGTTAAACCAACCCTACCCACGTGCATCTAAAATACGCAAATGGCTAACGTATTAACTAAACGCTATTATGACATTTCTACCCCATCCTCTTACGGCGGCGTAGATAGACTGTACAGAAGTGTTTACGGAGTAGGAAAAAAAGATGTTGAAAGATTTTTGAGGGAGCAGGACGCTTATACGCTTCATAAGCCTGTGAGAAAAAGGTTTAAAACAGCCAAGACAACGGCTTCCTCGATTGATTCTATTTGGCAAGCAGATTTAACAGACATGCAAAGATATTCTGTGTATAACGATGGTTACCGCTACATTCTATTCATAATAGACGTATTCTCTAGATATCTGTGGCTAGTTCCTCTGAAAAATAAATCACCTGAAACAGTTGCTAAAGCCACCAAAACGCTAATGTTAAAAGAAAACAGGGTTCCTGGCTATTTTTGTACGGATATGGGGAAGGAATTTATAGGCCGTGCTTTTCAGAACATGTTGACAGAGTTTAATATCAGCTATTACACAACCAATTCTATACATAAGGCTTCTTTAGCTGAAAGAGTTCAGCGCACCATAAAGGAACGCATGCACCGTTATTTTACACATAAAAACACATACAGATTTCTAGACATTCTGGAATCATTGGCATCATCCTACAACCGCTCACACCATCGCACGATTGGGACAACACCTAACGAAGTTTTAGAAAGAGGTACGCTCCCGAGAAGAGATGGATCACCACCACCACCACACTCTGCGCGCTTCAAAATCAATGATTATGTAAGGCTGTCGCGTTCGGGGAAAATTCGCAAAGGGTTTTGAGCAAGGATGGACACGCGAGATTTTTAAAGTTAGGGCTGTGAGACCTAAAGGTGAGATAATGATGTATTACATTGAAGATTTGAATGGGGAAGAAATCTCAGGAGGCTTTTACCGCGAGGAATTGCAGAAAGTTGCGTTTAATTTAGAAAAAATGTGTTTAAAATTGAGAAAATTTTAGGAAGCAAAGGTTCAGGAAGAGAAAAATGTACCTGGTGAAATGGCTAGGGTACCCAGAAAGCTTCAACACCTATATAAAAGCTGATGCAATAATGAAGCTTAAATAGTATGCAACATGGCTCCTAACCATTTCTACGTCACACTCCCGTCCTCCTCGTCCCTGTCTGTACACCCTAACAACACACTAGCCAACTTTGTAACAGAACTCCACAAGCACATTGAATTGGGTCGTGATTCGTATGAGGTGGGGATATGCGAAATTCAGCTGGACACCATCTTTTTAAATATTGAACATAAAGAAACCGTTTTTACGATTCTTAGAGACATTGACGAGTGTGAAAAAGCTGGGGTAGCTATGGATGAAACTATGCGTATCGCTCGGACTAAGATTGCACGGTATTACAGTACAGAAGTAAGACTAGGACCGGGTCAATATGGTTCGGCCGAGGATGTTGTGAGAGGCTTAAACGTAAGTTTAAGAAACTCAAACCTTACGAATGATTTAGTATACGAAATCGTAAACAACCCTGCACATACACTAATCCTAAAATCAAAGACTAACAGACGTATTAAAGACCATAGAAAGTTCCAAATTCTAGCCAATGGCCGATATAGCGCAGCCTTCCAAAGAGACACATTTCACGAGCACAGCATGACTTGTCCAGATTAATGTATCAATTGAAGATGGAGAAATTGGCTGAAAGGTCCCCAGACATGTGCTATATTTACAGTAATATAGTGGAGCACCAGTTTGTTGGGGATACCCAGGCACGCCTGCTGCGCATTGCTCACATCCCCAACCATAGAGGAAGGAGTTTGAGTATTACATATGACAGACCCCATTATGTGAATGTCGCAACTAATTTAATAACCAATATCTCAATATATATAAGAACGATTGAGGGTGAAAACTTCCCATTCGGTAACGGGAGCTTAACAGTGAAGCTACACTTTCGACGCACTGAGTTATAATGGATAGAAAGCCTTTCACCGTCTATCGAGGGGTGCGTTACCAGCGCGGTAGTGGACTTGGGTCCATTTTTTCATCCATACTACGTACGGCTGTTCCTTTGCTGAAGAGGGGTGCCAGATACCTTGGAAGGAAAGCGCTGCAATCAGGTATTAACACTGCAGAAGACATATTGGCCGGGGCTAAACCTAAAGAGGCTCTAAAAAAACATTTAAAGCGTACACGGGACGAAATCATCAAAGATGCAAAGAGAAAAATGCGTGGTGGCGGGGAAGAAGAAGAAGCGGGCTGCCCGGAAGAAGAAGGGGTCGTGGTATTAAACGTAAAAGGCTATCAAAAAAGAAGTGCTGTAAGCGAATGAAACCTATGGTTGACCACTTTTTGACTGATATAAGCTAAGGACATTGATCTCATGAATCATAGTTTGTTTACCACTTGTCGAGAGAGGAGTCACTATTTCGCCATGGCACGCTTCATCCACCCATGTAGTTCACAATGCTGTAAATCGGAGCTGTCCCTTTTTGAGCTACCTCCAACCCAAGTTTCTATTGAGCACAGTGACTTTATTACAATTAACCCTTTAAACACAATTAGTTCCCCGAGTGCACCTATAGAATTCGTGATACCCAGCTCAGGTCCTTACTTTTTTGATCCAAGCTGTGTGCACATGTACGCTAAGCTACGTATAGCCCATTCTGATGGAACGGTCTGCGATGACAAATATGCTGTATACCCTGAAACAAACTTTCTGCACTCCATATTCAACCAGTGTGACGTATATTTAAATCAGACCAACATATCGGCAGGCACGGGGTACTATCATCTACGAGCCTATCTGGAAAATGTCCTCAACTTTTCCAAAGAAGCGAAGGCTACCTTTTTAAGTGCGGAGGGATATTATCAAACTAAAGATGAAAATAGTATAAAGGACAAATTTAAAAATTCTAAAAAGAAAATATACGAGTGTTTTGGACGGTTGCACACAGATTTCACTTTCCAGGAGAAGTTGCTTGTGAACGGGGTGGATATGAAAATAAAGCTCACCCGCACGAGTCCTGAGATCTGCTTAAATCTGGATGCGGATCAAGAAGAGGGTGCAAAGCCCGTTGTGGTTCACATTATGGACACATACCTCCGCGTACGGCGAGTGAAATTAAGTTCACCAAAACAACTAGAAATTGAGAAAAATTTACTAAACGCTACAGTGAAATATCCTATTAACAGAGTGCAGATCAAACTATATACGGTTCCTGCAGGGTTGGCATCGAAGCAGATAGAAAACATTGCCCTGGGAAATCTTCCTAAAAGGATATTAATCGGCATGCAGGACCACGCTTCGGTGAATGGAAAATATAAAAAGAGTGCCTTTAAATTCGAGAATTTCGGACTTAAAAATATAACTCTATACGTTAATGGCACTGCTTTGGGTGGAACAATGGGTACGGACTATTCATCAGACGCTGTGTTACCTCTTTGTGCCAGAGCCTATAGTAATCTGACCCATATTGCAGGTGATTGTGATGAGCTTGGTAATGGGGTAACGCAGGAAGAATTCATTGATCAATTTAACCTTTATCCGTTTGACATTACACCTGACTTATCTGCTAGCGTAAATACCCATTTAACCCCACAGCAGAGCGGAAACATCTCAGTGCGGCTGGAATTCGCCAAGCCTATAGACGCTCCTATTAGTGTACTAGTATATCTCGAATCGCAAGCCCTAATAGAAGTAGATAGATTTAGGAGCGTTATCACTGACTTTTAAAATGGATGCTAATACACTTCAGAAAGTAATGGAGCGAGTCACACGTTCCAAATTTATCGGCGTGTTTGCGAAGAATGAAACATTGAGTTTGCCAAGTACGCGAGAATGCGGTAGTCTTATTGTGAACACAGATATCATCGGTAATGAAGGGATTCACTGGATCGCTGTCTATTTTAAAAATAGACAGCGCCTGTACTATTTTGATTCACTCGGTACTCAACCCTGGAGTGACCCTATTATTGTAAAATTTCTCGCTCAGTTACATATTCCCGAAGTTGTATGGAACCCATTTCGCATACAAGGATATTTTACTAATGTTTGCGGAATGTACTGCGTCTCATTTCTCATGCATATGTCAAGTGATAAAGAATTTATAAATTTTTTAAATTTATTTGACCCGTGTCACACTCGCCGAAACGATGAAATGGTATGCAGACAGATAAAAATCCGTTTTCCAATTGTACGTACTCGTTGTATATTATAATGTTTTTGTTCGTATATTTGTAACGATATATTCTGTAGTTGTTTATTGTACTGATTTCTTTCATTTAATAAATTTATGAAAATATATTGTGTCTTATCCCAAAAAGATCGAAAAACACTTACATTATTTCGGTGTGACATTGTTGACTGATCAGTATATCCTCCGTATTCCGAGATTCTTCAAAAGATTGTATAACACGTGTCAAATCCTCATCGGACCTTAAAGGAATAATGTTCATTCTTTTAAAACATATACAGAGTATACAGACAGATCCCCATTATGTGAAGATATCTTTGGTTCATTTAAGAGGAATAACATTGATTGCCATAAAAAATTTCGATTTTAGCATAATGGGGATAAGAGGTAAAACCAAATAACATTGATTGCCATAAAAAAATTTTGGCGAGTATCTATTTGACGAGATACTACAACTCTCCATATATATATAAAACGAATTATAGACACTTACATTTCTATGGTAGTCCCCTGCGTCGGGTTGTAAGGAGCGTCACTGCAAATATCTTCAACGGTTTGCGTTGGAAATAATTCGCCACGGTCAATCGCATTGAAAAGACTAATTGCGGTTAATGCTGCAGTATCACTTTCTTCATACAATTCCGGGGAGACGTACAGGTCCATGGTGGAGGATGTGTGACATTGCTGACTGTTCAGTATATCCTCCGTATTCCGAGATTCTTCAAAAGATTGTATAACACGTGTCAAATCCTCATCGGACCTTAAAGGAATAATGTTCATTCTTTTAAAACATATACAGAGTATACAGACAGATCCCCATTATGTGAAGATATCTTTGGTTCATTTAAGAGGAATAACATTGATTGCCATAAAAAAATTTCGATTTTAGCATAATGGGGATAAGAGGAAAACCAAATAACATTGATTGACATAAAAAATTTTTGGCGAGTATCTATTTGACGAGATACTACAACTCTCCAAATATATAAATCGAATTATAGACACTTACATTTCTATGGTAGTCCCTTGCGTCGGATTGTAAGGAGCGTCACTGCAAATATCTTCTACGGTTTGCGTTGGGAATAATTCATCACGGTCAATCGCATTAAAAAGACTAATTGTCGTTAATGCTGCAGCGTCACTTTCTTCATACAAGTCTGGGGAGACGTACAGGTCCATGGTGGAGGGAATGATTATTCACTGACGCGAAAATAGCTACTGTTACTCCCAACTGAAAAATAGCCCCTTTTATATGCACAATCGCCAAGCTCCGCCCCAAAAGACCAGATGTTCGTAGTGATTGGCTGCCGGTGTAGCTGGGTGGAGCTATGACGTGTACCAATCCGCTATAACGGGACCGGACGAGTAACATATATATAAAATCGTGTTTCTTGTGAATAAATTATAGACACTTACATTTCTATGGTAGTCCCTTATATTATATTTTTATTTTTACTTACAAGTTATTTCCAATTCGGCGAGAAATTACACTAGGGTACAACGAAAACTATTTGGTTTTCGAGAAAAAATCATAATAATCGTGTATATTTGTCAACCCTTATATATATATATATATATAAACACAGATGGAGTCGATGTAGACAATGCAGGTCCTGAGCGTAAATTATCTCGATGAAATAGTGAGCAATCGACGAGATGTAATTCTGAATCCACGTTAAACTGTGGGTCTAAGGCGGGGTGAAAACCTTTCCAATTCGGCGAGAAATTACACTAGGGTAAAACGAAAACTATTTGGTGTTTCTTATAGAACTTTTGATGCTGATTCAGGTTTCAGAATTTTCTATCGCCCATAGTTTTCGAGAAAGAATCATAATAATCGTGTATATTTGTCAACCCATATATATATATATATATATATATATATATATATATATAAACACAGATGGAGTCGATGTAGACAATGCAGGTCCTGAGCTTAAATTATCTCGATGAAATAGTGAGCAATCGACGAGATGTAATTCTGAATCCACGTTAAACCGTGGGTCTAAGGCGGGGTGAAAACCTTTCCAATTCGGCGAGAAATTACACTAGGGTACAACGAAAACTATTTGGTGTTTCTTATAGAACTTTTGATGCTGATTCAGGTTTCAGAATTTTCTATCGCCCATAGTTTTCGAGAAAGAATCATAATAATCGTGTATATTTGTCAACCCTTATATATATATATATATATATATATATATATATATATATATATAAACACAGATGGAGTCGATGTAGACAATGCAGGTCCTGAGCTTAAATTATCTCGATGAAATAGTGAGCAATCGACGAGATGTAATTCTGAATCCACGTTAAACTGTGGGTCTAAGGCGGGGTGAAAACCTTTCCAATTCGGCGAGAAATTACACTAGGGTACAACGAAAACTATTTGGTGTTTCTTATAGAACTTTTGATGCTGATTCAGGTTTCAGAATTTTCTATCACCCATAGTTTTCGAGAAAGAATCATAATAATCATGTATATTTGTCAACCCTTATATATATATATATATATATAAACACAGATGGAGTCGATGTAGACAATGCATGTCCTGAGCTTAAATTATCTCGATGAAATAGTGAGCAATCGACGAGATGTAATTCTGAATCGACGTTAAACTGTGGGTCTAAGGCTGGGTGAAAACCTTTCCAATTCGGCGAGAAATATTATTTATTATAATTGTGGGTATAGTTAACCCTCTCTCTCTCTCTCTCTCTCTCTCTCTATATATATATATATATATATATATATATATATATAATTGTGGGTATATCTAAGAAATGGAGTGAAGAGTTGTGTTTCGAGTTGACCAGATTCTCGGAATTCCTTTCCTCGTGAAAGGAAAAACAACGCTTAATGCTTAATGTGTGTGTGTGTGTGTGTGTGTGCTTGTGTGAAAGTTAAGATTTGGAGTGAAGGGGGACGAGAGAGAGAGAGAGGAGAGTGAAGGGAGGCTTATCAGGGATTGAGTTTATTTTTTACAAGTACAGATGGGTGGGGGGTTTGGGGGAATGAGGGAGGAGGATCGAGGATATAAAGAAATATATCCTAATTATATTTTAAAAAGAGCATTCGGTTTCAACGTTAAACAGTGGGTCTAAGTTACGCGTAAATATAAAATATTTTCATTGTAGAAATAATAATAATAATAATAATGATAATAAGAATTGATGTGAAAGGTGATTGATTTAAGCAGTTAAGATGTAGTTATAAGAATATGACATACAAATTACGCGTAAATATTTTCATTGTAGAAATAGTAATAATATAAGAATTGATGTGAAAGGTTGTTTTTGTTCAAGTATACGAAGAAAGGTTAACTATCGACCAGAAAATGGTCTCTAGGGGGACGATTCGAAATGACCTAGGAACACCTGCTCGTTGAGAGACCTTCCCCCCAATCCCTGATAAGTCTCCCTTCTCTCCAAATGAAAAGAAATTTATGTTTCAATTGATTAATTTCTTTAAATTTCGTTTTTTTTCAATTTTCTTCGCAGGGGAATTTGTGTTTTGGCTAATTTCAACTTTTAAATGAATTGTTTCGTAATTTTCATTTCGTTTCGTGACTTAAATATTTATAATAAAAATTAAGTGTGTAAAAATTATAGCGGATTGTGTTTTGGTTAATTTCAACTTTTAAATGAATTGTTTCGTAAATTTTCGTTATTCGTGACTTAAATATTTATAATAAAAATTAAGTGTGTAAAATTATTTATTTAATAAACAGAATTTAAATGGATTAACTACCGTCATATATTGTGGTATTTTATATGGTTTGTGCACACGAGTGGTTCATTAGTTTATTATATATACAAGCGCAGATGGGTGGGGGAATGATGATCGTATGTTTTGAATTGATTCGCAAATTTTCTTTTCCGTTCGTTTTTCCCACTAGTATTCGTGGCTTAAATATTTATAATAAAAGTTGTGTGTAAAAATTATTTATTTAATAAACAGAATTTAATTGGATTAACTACCGTCATATAAATTATATTGTGGTACACTATTTAAATGGATGATTAATATATGGTTTTTGCTATCTGGGACACATGGCGCTATCTGGCAACTGAATACATGGCGCTATCTGGCAACTCAGCCAGAATAGAGGTTTATAAAAGACCGAGAGACGACTGACGGAGTCATTCAAGCTCGGCTCCCAGCCGAGCAAGGACCTCTGGTCCTTCTCTTTCTGGCCCTTTGGGAAAACCCCTTAGAGGCCTCTTAGGTTAGGTAAACGAAAATAGCTTGGGGGAGAACTCCGCCTCCAAGTTGCATGCCTTGCAATCAAAGGCAACTACTCTCTCTCTCTCTCTCCTGCAGGTGTACCCCTCCCCCCTTGGCTCAGCCAACTGGCTGATTAGGAGCCTATAAAACAACGCCTACTCGGCTGAAGTCTTAATATGCACTTGGCTCCTACCAGGTGAACACCTCTCCTCCTTTCTCTCCTCCTTTCTCTCCTTTCTGGCCCTTTGGGGGGAATAGCTTGGGGGAGAACTCCGCCTCCAAGTTGCATGCCCCTTGCAACCCCGGTTGGCAACAAAGGCCAGTACTCTTTTTTTTTTTTTTCTTCTTTTTTTCTTTTTTTTTGCAACCCCCCTTGCAACAACCCCCATCCCCCTTTGCAACATTACGTAATCACTTGCAACATTCTTGCACTCTACCCTTTTTTGGCTATACTACTGACAGATACTGAAGATGTGAAAGAGTACTTGGAAAATCGTGTTGGTCGAAAGAAAACCGTGTGAACTCCGGAGAACGTACAAGGAGCATTGGTACGAAGCCCATGTAAGTCTGTCAAACAACATTCTCATTAAAGACTCGCAGAAATTTGTATGTTAAATACTTTGTAACATGTAAACTAAACAAAATAGATATTCCGTTTTTGGTGACCCTGTATATATATATACAGTATATAGAAAAATTTATTACATATACAGTATATACACACACAGTTTAAATTACAATGGTTACAGTTTGAAATTCCTGCAGTGAGTTCGAAAGAATGAAGATTTTCCAAAAGTGTTTACAGTTTGAGCAGTTAAAATTTAATTTAATCATTCTAACAATTTCGTTCATCAGTCTTCCATTAAGTGTTGACTCCTTTTTAATATGAATGAAGGGTGGAACGCAGTTTTGGCTAATAAAATGACAGATTTAAACGATTTTATAAAATCTATAAACTATTTTTTTTTATTTACTTGTAACAGACAAAACTGTATGAATGTGGGTTTATTCTTACAATCAGAAGCCAAAACATTTGTGATATATAAATATAAATTTGGCTTTCCTCCCATTTCACTAACATCCTGGAGAACTAGCTTATAACTTTTCTGTCTTGAATAACCTAAAGAAGATTGTACAGCACCCTACTCATATCTCTGATCGCCTTGGAGACAGGGCCAACATTCTGGATTTATTTCTCACCTCTCATCCTTCTTCTTACTCTGTCAAACTTTTTTCTCCGTTGTGTTCTTCCGACTAAAATCTTACATACAATCTTGTATATCTATTTCCTGTCCTATCGCTCCAATTCGGCCTTTGGATCTTCCCAAGAGGAGACGCCTTTGGCACCTTCGCGCCGCTGATTGGCAGGCCCTTCAGCAATACTTCTGCGATTTCCCATGGAGTGATTACTGCTTCCGTAGCCGGGGCCTCTCTGAGTGTGCTGAGTGCATCACGGAAGTAATCTTCTTAGGCATAGAGATATACATTTCATATTCTATTCCTGCTACTAATATAAAAACAAATCCTTGGCTTAACTTTGCTTGTTTTAATGCTATCCGCAACAGAGAGGAGGTTTTCAGGAGGTGCAGTTTTTCTCTTTTTCGTTCATCAGACAAAGCTGTGAAAACCTATCCAATTCTAATTCTTCTCGGTCTTTCTTGCATCAAGCCAAGAACCTCTTCAACAATTTTATTTCTTCTTTCACTCCTCTTCTCCGTTCAGACGGCTCACTTGCCGTCACTTCTTCCGATAAAGCTGAACTCTTCGCTCAAACTTTCGCCTGCAATTCAATCTTACGCGATTCCGGTGCTGTTCCTCCATCTCCTCCTTCCTCTGACTTTATTATATCTGAAATTAGAATCTCTTCTAAAGATGTCCTTTCTGCCCTATCTGGGCTCAACTCTAGGAAGGCGTACGGTCCTTATAGTGTCCCACCTGTTGTTCTCAAGAACTGTGCTTATATGCTAACACCCTGCCCAGCCAAACTCTCTCGTCTTTGTCTTTCATCTGGTATTTTTTCTTCCTGCTGAAGTTCGCTTTCATTCAGCCTGTCCCAAAGAAGGGTGACCGCTCTCAACCCTCCAAATATCGTCCAGTTGCTTTGATTTCTTACCTTTTAAAAGTTTTTGAATTTATCCTTAATAGGAAGATTCTTAAACATCTCTCGTCTCACAATCTTGTTTCAGATCGTCAGTATGGGTTCTGGAAGGAACGCTCGACTGGAGATCCTCTTGCATATCTCGTTCACTCTTGGTCATCCTCCTTCCAGGATTTCGATGAAACTTTTGCTATTACGCTAAACATATCTAAAGCTTTTGATAGAGTTTAGCACAAGTCCTTAATTTCCAAACTGCCCTCCTTCTGTTTCTATCCTTCTATATGTGCCTGTATCTCTAATTTCCTTTCTGTCCGATCTATAGCGGCGGTTGTAGATGGCCTCTGTCCTCTTTATTATCGCTATTATAACGGACACTGCTCTTCTGAACTCTAACTGCATGCCTCCTCCTTTAAAGAGAGCACGCAGCACCAGATTTTTGACACATTCTTATTCCTTTTCTGTCCAATTCTCTAATGCAAGGGTTAATCGGTACTTTCAATCTTTCATCTACTCAACCAACCAACTCTGGAATAGTCTTCCTCAATCCACCTTTCTACCGGTCTATGATCTCCAGTCTTTCAAATGCAGAGTGTGCTGAGGCAACATTGCGGCGAAGAGGGAGGGATTGAAGACAGTTAATAAGAGACGGGAAATTGATAAGACGAAAAGCCTTTGATTCCACCCGGTCAAGTACGGCTGTGTGGGTTGAGCCAGCCCATACATGAGAAGCATATTCCATACAGGGGGCGGACAAGACCCCTGTACAGAGACAGCAACTGAGTGGGAGTGAAGAAACTGCGGAGGCGGTTCAGTACACCTAACCTCTAAGAAGCTGTTTTGAAAAGAGAGTATATGTGATCTTTCTTGGAAAGATCACGAGAAAAAGAAACACCAAGAATGTTAAGAGAAGAGGAAGGATTGAGTTGTGTGTTGTTGAAGCTAAGGGGATAGTTGAGTGGAAATTTGTGACGAGTAGACAGAGGGGGGAACCGAGTTTTTGAGGCATTGAAAGCCACAAGGTTTTCTCTTCCCCAAATAGAGATAGCAGAAAGATCAGATATCAGGTGCCCCTTCGCCTCCCACGCGAAGCATGGTGTGACTGTTGAGAGGAACGCTTTGGGAAGCGGGTGGAGAAATGAAGAGTGGAATCATTGGCATAGGAGTTAATAGGATAGAAAGTGCGAATTAAAAGATCATTAATAAATAAAAGGAAAAGAGTGGGAACAGGACAGAACCTTGAGGAACACCACTGTTGATAGCTTTAGGAGAAGAACACTAGTCATCTACAACCGCAGCTATAGATTGGCCAGAAAGGATATATATATATATATATATATATATATATATATATATTTATATATTTTTTTTTTTGTTTGTTTTAACTGCAAACACGCAGTATAATTAACGTAAAGAACGACGCATGTATAGGAGAATATTCCGCGCAAGATGAGGAGAGAGAACGAAACAAATGAAAAAATGAGGTAACACCCGGGAATCGAACCCGGGAATCGAACCCGGGATCTTCCGATTGCCGGTCAGATATGATAACCATTACACCACGGGCCTCATTTTTTCATTTGTTTCGTTCTCTCCTCATCTTGCGCGGAATATTCTCCTATACAAGCGTCGTTCTTTACGTCAATTATACTGCGTGTTTGCAGTTAAAAGGTATATAATGTACGGCAAGCGGGAGGTGCCCTCTTGGGGCATTGGTTTCTGCGCGTATGTAGGAGAATTACGGCATTTGTTCGAGTGAGGTCCGTGGTGTAATGGTTATCATATCTGACCGGCAATCGGAAGATCCCGGGTTCGATTCCCGGGTGGTTACCTCATTTTTTCATTTGTTTCGTTCTCTCTCCTCATCTTGCACGGAATATTCTCCTATACAAGCGTCGTTCTTTACGATATATAATATATATATATATATATATATAATATATATATATATATACACAGGGTGTTTGAAAACTTTCTGTACAAATTGTAATGGGGATAGGCAACACCAAGGCAAACCCTTTTCGTTTATAAGTGTATGTCCGCTGACGTCACCATTCGGCGCGAGAGAGCGCCGCTGCAATTGGCTAAAAGGTGAAGTGGGCTAGACTCGCGCTTGCCGCGGGCATTCTTAAATCGGACGTAGTACGCGTAACATGGAGCGCTTCACGACTGCTGAGATGGCTGACATGCATATGGTGTATGGGGCTGCCAATGGAAACGGAAGAGCTGCTGTGAGGTTGTACCGACAGCGCTTCCCAAACAGACGTGTGCCAAACACCCAAACGTTTGCGCATTTGCATCGGCGACTGCGAGAAACTGGAACATTCCATGCAAACATGCATGACACTGGTCGGGAGAGAAACGTGCGCACTCCTGACGTGGAAGAAGAAATCCTACGGCGATTTGAGGACAATCCAAGCGCAAGCACGCGAGGTGTTGCACGTATCCTCGGTGTGAACGACGACCTGGTCTGGAGAGTGTTGCACGAGCAGCAGTTACATCCGTTTCATCGTCAGAGAGTCCAGGCATTACAACCTCGGGATTACCCTCTTCGTGTGGAATTCGCACGCTGGTTTCTGCAGCAGACAGCGGTGCAGCCTAATTTTCCGACTTATGTGCTGTTCTCAGATGAGGCCTGTTTCACACGTGAAGGTGTGTTTAACATGCACAATTCTCACGTGTGGGCGCACGCAAATCCACATGCTACACGGGTGCATGCTCATCAAGAACGGTTCGCCGTCAATGTTTGGGCGGGTATCGTCCATGGCAAGTTGATCGGGCCGTACCTGCTGCCTGCCCGACTCGACGTCAGGAGTGCGCACGTTTCTCTCCCGACCAGTGTCATGCATGTTTGCATGGAATGTTCCAGTTTCTCGCAGTCGCCGATGCAAATGCGCAAACGTTTGGTGGTTTGGCACACGTCTGTTTGGGAAGCGCTGTCGGTACAACCTCACAGCAGCTCTTCCGTTTCCATTGGCAGCCCCATACACCATATGCATGTCAGCCATCTCAGCAGTCGTGAAGCGCTCCATGTACGCGTACTACGTCCGATTTAAGAATGCCCGCGGCAAGCGCGAGTCTAGCCCACTTCACCTTTTAGCCAATTGCAGCGGCGCCCTCTCGCGCCGAATGGTGACGTCAGCGGACATACACTTATAGACGAAAAGGGTTTGTCTTGGTGTTGCCTATCCCCCATTACAATTTGTACAGAAAGTTTTCAAACACCCTGTATATATATATATATATATATATATATATATATATATATTATATATATATTATATATATATATATTGCAAACCCAAAAGGAAAAAGAAAAATTATTCCAAGGCCTTTTGTGTATTCAGCAATGCACCTCGTCCCTGACGAGGTATATTGCTGAATACACGAAAGGACTTGGAATAATGTTTTCTTTTTCCTTGTTGGTTTGTATCATTCATTCATTTCACGTGTTTAGGTGTGAAATTCATTATATGTATATATATATATATATATTTATAAGTAAAAAATAACTTAATATTATATTAATAAAGGACAAAAAAAAAATTCAATGAAAGGAAATTTTCATCATTATCATCATGACCATCATCATTAGCATCATTATTATTATTCGTGTGAATTACCATTTTACTTTCATTATACAATAAATGAAATGACTGGGTTGGATTTTCCTTGCAAAACTTCCATGGTTCAAACAGGATATTCAGATAAGAATACCATAAATCAGCAATTCCCAATCTGCGGCACGCGCAGCTCTTCTAGTTGGCATGGAAGAGGGTTTTAATATGCATCTTGCTAATTCATAATTACTTTAATAATAATACTGTATTTGAAAAGTAATATTAGTCGTGGGTGAATGATTCACAACCATTTCGATTGTAGTACGTCGGACCTATACCCATTTCGTTGACAAGACCAAAAAACACTGACACTAAAAAAATAACCTAACCTAACCTTATCTAACTTAGCCTAACCTAACCTAGCGTAACCCATCTTAACCGAACCTAACTTAATCTAACCTAATAATAACTTTTCTCGCTGAGTTAATTAAATATCAGATATTAAAATTGTTTGTATAGAAAATTATCCATTTCTCTCTTTCAAAATATTGTAAAACTCTCCCTCTACAGGGTGTCCATAAAGTCACGCATCATAGGAAAATACATTTATTTTGTTTTATTATTTGTTCGAAATGATTCCCACCAATCTCAAAACATGTTTGCAAACGAAAAAGCGGGTTTCTTTGAATGTTCCTCAACATATTTGGCCTGATGGAGACATAAATAAATAGACATTGCTTATGTTCCATTGATGCGTGACTTTACGGACACCCTGTATATATGTGAATTAAATTTTTTGAGTTTTGAACGAGGAATAACAAACGAAATAGAACAGAAGGACGAAATGGATTTTTATTTTAATATTTATCGTCAACTCTTTTTAGAAGTTATTTTCTCAGTACAGATTTTCCTCATAACTACTTTTTTATTCAAGACTTTTGAAGGACTTTTCTGTCTTTTGGGTTTTGTATGGAAATAGTTTTGAGAGGAGTGGGGAATGTGTATGTTCGTTGTGTGTGTGTGTGTGTGTGTGTGTGTGTGTGTGTGTGTGTGTATTTTGGACCCACGTCTCGCCACTTCCAGTAAAGACTTTATTTGTGGAGATCATGAGTTGAAAGATGAAATAATCTCAAAAGGATCAGATTTCTGGAGAATAATAATTTTTTCTAAATTTAATTTTAATACCGAAAATAAAAGATTAATATGATGACTATAGGGTACGGTATGCTTTACAGCGATTTTATATATATATATATATATATATATATATATTATATATATTATATACTTACTTACTTACTTCGTAGCCCCCGGGTTCTCTTATGCGAACCCGGCGGCACTCAGGTATCCCGCTACCACCGTGGGACGGGTCCATAGGTCTCGTAGAGAGGTAATGTTGGAGTTGTGTCTTTGTTGAGAGAGAGTGTGGCAGTGTAAGAGTATGTGTTCTGTGTCCTCAGGGTGGAGGTAGCATTTTTGACAGGTGGAGGTGTCAGCTAGGTGGAATCTATGTCTGTATTGTTGGAGGGAGGGGTGGTGGCCTGAACGGAGCCTGGCCAGAGTAACTCTTGTTTTCCTTGGGAGGGTTTGTTCGCTCTGATGGACTACAGGGGGAGTATCGTGAAGGACAGTGTTGTGTGGTTGGTCGAGTAGGTATTTCCGGGTAAATTCTGTGTGGAGATGTTTAATGGGTTGATGTTTAGGGGAGGAGGGGGATATTGTTCAGTAGCTGCGAATAGTGAGCAGCAGGAGTACGTTTTTTGTTGCGGGGTGGGGGATTGTGTAATGTGAGATGGTGACAGGGGTTGTCTGGGGCCAGTGCTCTGGAGAAGAATTGAGTCCCTGTCATGTTCATGTGGTGTTCGATGGGGAGTATTTTCGTATCTGCATGTAGATGTGGGATGGGTGTGGTTCGGAGGCAGCCAGTAATGCTTCTGAGACCTCTGTTTTGTGTGGTCTGTATCTTTTTCTGGTTTGTGTGGGAGATGGACGGGGACCAGGCGGGGGCAGCGTAAGTTAGGGTAGTACGTACAAACTGTTTGTATAGGATACTAAGGGATTCCTTCTGCTGACCGAATGTTGTGGAGGTGAGTGTTCTGAGAGCGTTGAGTTTTTTTTGTTGCTTTGGAGCAAATGTTTGATATGTGAGGGGAAAAGGACATGTGTGTGTCTAGGGTGAGGCCGAGGATTGTTGGGGTTTTGTTTAGAGGTAGGGGATGTCCCATGAGGGTGACTCTCGGGTGTGCTTGGGATTCGTGGCGGTCTGAGGTTAGGAGGGTGATGGAGGATTTTTGAGGGGATGCTGACATCCTATTATTAGTCAGCCAGAGTTCCAGATTGGTAATGTACTGCTGGATCAGGCGTGTGGCGGTGTTACGGTTATGGTGTTGTGCTGTTATGGTCAGGTCATCTGCATAGGAGGAAACGTGGACATGGGGGGAGAGAGGTCGTGGGAGGTCGTGCATGAAAAGGTTGAAGAGGATTGGAGAGAGTATGGAGCCCTGTGGGACGCCATTGTATAGTCTGTAGGTTTTGGATGAGTGTTGTTTGTTGTTTTGTGTGTGTATATATATATATATATATATATATATATATTATATATATATATAATGAATAAAACCACGAAGGAAAGGAAACACAGAATGGTGCTCAGGATGTCATTAGACGAAAGCGCTTGAGCACCATTCTGTGTTTCCTTTCCTTCGTGGTTTTATTCATCATAAATATTTTTCACGTGTTACTTTCGTGAAATAATTTTCATATATATATATATATATATATATATATATAGAAAGAGAGAGAGAGGAGAGAGAGAGAGAGGAGAGAGAGAGAGAGAGAGAGAATTATATAAATTTATACTTCAGTTTCTATAACTCCAATATCAATCATCTAATAATCATTATTAGGAACGTAAAATTTTTGCAATATTAGTTATCATTTGAAAGTTATTTTGCTTTTAATGGTTTTATCGATAAATAAAATTAGTGTAAAAACAAAAAGTTTTCAGCCCAATATTTGGTTCGGAGAAATCTATTTCAAACGTTGGTGAAAGGAGCAATAAATAGAGAACTATAATTGAAAATTTGGACCGCAGGTGCGCGCCATCGAACTCTGGTTTTGTCCTTAAATGGTTATTTCAAAGGCAAATATTCGACCATTTTGCGAATGTTCCTGTTATTCTTTTCGAAAGCTTTCACATGAAAAGACGAAGCTTTACATTTTTATTGCACAAAAGTTTTTTTTTTATCTGAAAAGAAAAATACAAAAGAGTTTTCGGAATTCACATGGTTATTGTTAAATTCTTGTCTTCATGCGGTTATTGTCCGGCGCAGAGGGTTTTCAAAGAATTATATGAGAGAGACACGCTGAATTTCTCACGGCAAATTTAGGAGAAATCACGAGGTACCGTTAAAAAACAAGTTTAGATTCGCAGCTAAAAGTATTTTGAGACTTTGCTTTCCGTTCAAACAAATGTTAAATGATGTTTTGGGCGAAATAGATTTTTTTTTTGATGATGCATATATCATCAGCCTTCCTTTGGAGTTACATAATCAATATTCACGTAACTATACTTTTCAAAGCAAATCATAATTCACAATTGTTGTATAGAGACAGACAGGTTGGTAGACAGGTTGGTGAACAATTTGCAATTCTTCATTAAAAATATTAATTTAGTAATATAGTCTATACCGTTGAAAAATTCATCAATAATTCATCAAAATAGTAAAATACATATCTAAAATGTTTCATCCCAACTAACAATATAAAAAGCTTAAAAATGGACTCTTGTGGAACATTTAAGAGCACTTTTTAAAATTATGTACCTATTATAACATTAAATAAAAGAGAAAACTGTATTTAACATAAATGGAGAATCTTCAAAATAATAATAATAATAATAATAATGATGTTTGGGGTTGTTTAACCTCCTTTGTAACGGCAAGACTCATGTGACGGAGACAGTTTTACTCAAGATTCAAACTACCCATCGAAACTACTGAACAGACTCACTATTGTTTAACCTCTCTGATTTAAGTGGAAACGGCGTTACGAATGATTAAGAGTTGCAACATCGATGTCACTGACGCTGAATATAATTAAGCAAGTAAGAGTCTAAAAATGAAATAACTTAAAACTATAAAAAAGATTTGACCACAAATTTTATACTTTACTTTACGGGAATCAAACTTTCACGGGTATGGGCATCAATTATTCGAGTTGTATTTTCTACAAATATAAAATTATTGTCATCATAACTTTATTACAAAGGAATAACTATTTATCTTTGGATTTAAAGTATAAGTTTCAAAGACAGTGTTTTATAAATAAAAACTATTCCACACAAGTTTTTCTTAACCAATTAAAAAGATTTTTTAATATTTTCTGTGATAAATTCTCTCCAATAACAGTCGAAAACGACTTAAGAAATATTAAATTTCCATATTATAGTTAACTTTCTTTATGTATTCATAATGAACAAGTAAATCGTTAAAAATTTATTATTCTCAAATTAACCGGAGAATCGCTCTTGTTAATCCCTTGAAAATACCCTCCATACCCAATCAACCAAATAAATTACCCATTCATTTTATCAGTGTTTTTATTTAATTCAATCATATGTCAAGAATGGAGGTACAGTAGATGTATGCATTTATCCTTTTTACGGATTAGTATTTCCTGTAAACATTTCATGTTTTAATGTAAATTATGTATCTTATATTTAGATCTTAATCATTTATAGTAATCTTTTGTCATTTTAATTGTTCTTTTTTTTTATAGTCAAACGCCTCTCCCAGCGCAGTGCGGTCGCATCAGGAACAGGCAGGAAGCGCCTCAATCACTCACATTCACTTCATCAGCTGACATGACAATAATGCACCTGCTCAGGGCAAACAATTCCGCAGCCCAGCCCCGCAGACTACTCCACGGTTTACCCAGACCGGTTCATACACCATGAGGTGACACATTGCCAGCCCGTCGCCCCCCCGATATACCACATCGCTCCACTTTTTTCTGTCCAATTGTTCTTAATTGCTGTTTTAAGTATTTTTATTTTTACTCCGACCTGTTATTTAACTTATTACTAATTCGTTTCTTTCACCATACCTCATTGTTCACTCAGCTGTGGAAAAAGTATTTTATGTAGAGGTCTGAAATTTTATGATGGCTTATCAATAGATTGAGGTAAAAGTTATGTAAATTTTGGAAGTGTGAACTGCATATTTTTGAAGTTATTGATGTTCAAATCTCAGGGAAAGATTTAACAAGCGTAGAGCAGGAAAAAGATTTAGGAGTTAGTCACTGGTGATTTAAAAGTAGCGAAACAAAGTACAGCAGCGGTCAATAAGGCGAACAAAGTGTTAGGTTTTATAGCTCGAAATTTTGAGTACAAATCGCGCGATATTATAGTTCCTCTATATAAATCATTAGTTAGACCCCATTTGGAGTACGCGGTCCAATTTTGGAATCCGCATATGCGCAAAGATATAGACAAAATCGAAAGAGTTCAAAGACGAGCAACTAAGATGATTCCGTCTCTTAGGTCAAAGTCGTACGAGGATAGGCTTAAGGAGTTAAAATTGACTACTCTCGAGACTAGGAGGTTAAGGGGTGATCTAATCCAGGTTTTCAAAATTATGAATGGGTTTGATAACGTAGATAGAGATAGCTTTTTCCAAATATCTCAATATAATAGGACTAGAAATAACGGGTGTAAGTTGACAAGTAGAAGGTTCGAGACAGCAGTTGCGAAAAACTTTTTTACGCATAGAATAGTAAATAGCTGGAATAGTTTGCCGGTAGAAGTAATTAGTAGCACGTCTATAAACATGTTTAAAAATCGATTAGACGCGCATGTTGATAGAAAGGGTATAGTATAAGGTAGTAAAATTAAGGCTTTGTGGGGATAGATCCCACAGCTCAACACAAGTGTTGTGGGATATAGGGAGGCAGCGTCTTGGGTTAGGGGATACTCTCTGTCCTTACACACCCCATTTAAAGAGATTCCTCTGCCGAGCGGTGCCCCCCATAGTATGTGAGGTATTGAAAAACTCATGATCTACACTTGCCCCACAAACACCTTTAAATGGGAGACCCATAATGGGTGCACACACATTTCTACATTACTGTACGGTCTTTACGGCCACACCTACACTTTTCCTCGTAAGTGTATATATTGTAATGTATATGGTTGTAAATTTTGACTTGGTCCGCAATCGATATGGACCGTGACTTGATGGATACCGTAATGAAATTGACTGGATTCTTTGGATCTGATATATTTGCATGTCCGTTATAAATAGATATAGAGTGTAACATTTGTGGATAGTAGTCTATTATGACTTGATCCTCTGGATCCAGAGATTCTATCTTTAGTTTTAAATCGATAATTAATTAGTTTTAAATTGATAATTATTTAGTTTCGTAAAAATTGGTCGTTACCAATTTACCGGCGGTTTTTACATAAATTCTTATGTTCTTGTGGTTCGGAACCCACGTAAAATTGTAGGTCCCCTCCGCCACCACGGAGGACATACACAATACACGATTACGAACACAGTTAGGTAGACCAGCCATGAGTGGATCCTAGGGTCTTTGTTGGTCTGAAACATTATAACATTATAACATAAATATATATATATATATATATATACAGGGTGTTTCACAACCGATCTGTCATACTTTGGGGGTGATTTAGTGAGTGTTTTGAATAAAAAAAAGTTAATATAACATCAGTGCTATTTCCAACCGTTGCGGAGCTACAGACGTTTTAACGTTCACGGAAAAAAAATAAATGAGAGTATTAATCTGATGTATTTATTGCTATATTTTATGAGATACACCTTATAAATATTAAAAATGGCCGCCTCGGTTTCAATGCACAGCCTTGCTTGTTGCAAACAAGAGTCCACTGCCCATTGGATCATTTCGGGGTGTTCTCGTATGTAAGCAGCGGCATCCATAATCCGACGCAAGAGTTCCCCTCTCGTTTGTACTTTGGTCTTGTAGACCATCTCTTTCATAAGGCCCCATAAAAAGAAATCTATGAGGTTAGGTCCAGAAATCTCGGGGGCCATGATATTGGACCAGCACGAGCAATCCAACAATTCCCGTACCGCTGATTCAAGTAATCCGTAACATGACGACCAAAATGTGGTGACGCTCCATCATGGTGAAAGAACATCCTGCGCCTTGTCTCCAAGAGCACGTCCTCTATCAAAAGCGGCAATTCGTTGGTCAGGAAGTTCAGATAAGTATCAGCAGTTAATCGTTGTTCCAAAACGAACGGTCCAATCAGCTGATCTCCAATTACACCGCACCAAACATTCACCTAGAATCGATGTTGAAAGTTTCCTTCAACGATACCGTGGGGATTATCGGCGGACCACAAGTGGAAATTTCGTCTACTGTTAATTCCATCCCGAATGAATTGTGCTTCATCACTAAACAGTATGCGATTAAGAATTTGGCGATGCATAACCATCCACTGGCAAAATTGAACACGTTTATCGTAATCATCTAGTTGAAGAGCTTGCACACGTTGCAAATGATAGGGATGCAAACCCTCATCATGTACGGTTCGCCATATACGCGATGCGGATTCACCAATTCGTCTAGAAATCCTTCGAACACTGGTAGTTGGGCTACGTTGTACTAGGTCCAGTATGAGCATCTCCACAGCAACGGGCCGTCGTGCTACATGTTCTTGGTTACGTGAAACAATTGTCCCTGTGTCCTTTAATCTCTGGTGTGTATGTCACTAAACACTTGCTTGTTTGGTATTCTGCGGTTCGGAAAACGTCTTCGATATTTGTGAACTGCCGCTCTGCTGTTACCATCACAGAATCCGTAAATGAAATGGATATCAGCGTATTCAGCGGGTGTGAACTCTTGATTCATTTTAATTGTTCACCTTAGCGCAACACAGTGTCTCGTACCACAGATCAGAACCAACTGAAAAACCCCCCTGAGGATTAGTAGTGGTAACTTCGTTAACCGAAACTAGCACCAGTGCTGCTATCTATCGAATTACACACAAGTAGGGATTTGTTGTTTGCACATCTTAAAACGTCCGTAGCTCCACAATGGTTGGAAATAGCACCTATGTTGTATTAACCTTTTTACTCGATATCACCCCACAAATCACCCTCCAAAGTATGGCAGACCGGTAAAAAGGTTAATACAATATAGGTCGAATTTAAATTCTGTACCGATTCACCCTCGTCAATTGTTAATTTCGCAGCCATCCCCTACTTAAAAGAAAAAAAATAATATATTATAATCAACACTGAAAATTTCTATGATGCGCGACTTTTGCGCCACCCTCTAATACTTGTGTGTATATATATATATATATATATATACTGTGTATATATATATATATATATATATATATATATATAATATTATTGGCGTGCGGTGGGTGTGTCCACAGGGTAAGCGGTAGCTGAATATATATATATATATATATATATATATATATATATATATATACACACACACATTATACAAGCATCATAACTTTATATTAGTTTTCGATTACTGTAGTAATATACTGCCTTTTTGTAATTTGACTTTTAACTGGGTGGGCGGCGCATGCCCCGCTTACCCTGATATATATATATATAATGCTTAGTTTGTAGAGTTCTACTAGTTTGAGAATTTTTTACTCCTGCAACATTTTGTCTGTACTTTATGTTTGTTCGATTTATAGATTTTCCAAATTATTCCTTCCTGCATTGCCATTGGTGACTACAAAAAAATATCGACGTGCAGTTCCGTAACCACTAATTCAATATTGTAGGTGTGGGTATACCATGGTGAAGTATATAGGTCTAAGAATGTGAGAGAGAGTGAATATTTGAGAGAATGTTATTATGTAGAGGTCAATCGAATCTAAAAGAGAGAAGAAAATACTTGCAATTAATTTTAGTACAGTATATGAAAGAGAAATAACAGTAACAATTTAAGGGAAATGAAAGAAGCTAAATTATAAGAGGAGCTCATTGGTATTATGTATCGAGGGATTATTTAAACACTGACACTTTAAAAGGTTTGTATTTTTTTATTAACTGAAATGAAAGCACGAATTTTTTACTGTACCTTCTCTACACATGGAGAATTAGTACTCTAGTGCAAAACATGCTCTATCTTATGCCCTTTCAGCTCATAATGCTTTGCACACAAACAACAAAATTTTGCAGTACTTTGGACAGAGTATCTGTTGAAATCTGGGTAATTTCTTGTTCAATTGATGCTTTCATTTCTTCTCTTGCGTGTGAATTCTGTTTAAACACTCTATCTTTTTAATAAACCCCCAGATAAAAGTTACACGGGTTTAGATCTGGTGATGTTGGTGGCCATCATATTCCTTTATCATAAACCGCAGGAAATCTGTTGAACAAGACTCTTCCATTGAAAGTATTGTGTAAGTATTATGAGCTGAGAGGAATATCACATAGAGCATGTTTTGCATCAGCGGACTAATTCCCCATGTGTAGAGAAGGTAAATATCTTCTGCGTTTGTTTCATTTAAAAAAAATGCTAATCTTTAAATGTGTCAGATGTTTAAAAATCCACCCGATACACAGAAACATTTAATTTCTGAGAAGTTAAATGAGTGAGAAAATACAGTAGATTACAATTACTGGGGTACACGTCTTACACTGTGGTGTATATATATATTCTTATATGTATTTTAGAAGATGTGCTTGTATCCAGCGACAAGTATAACGAACAAGACAGGATAAAGAGATGATTAATGTTTAAAATATAATATAAAAATTGTTCATATAAAATTAATTTTGCCTTTATATAATTCGCGCATGATGGTTCACACGTGTGCGTATGAACTTGTGTTCAGAAGTACATCTGCTTATTAATTTAGTTCTCTCGTTTTTCTCTTTTCTTTTTAATTTGTAAATTATCCTCTGAAAGAATTCCCAGATTTCAAATGAAGGAAGTCGGTTAGAAGACCGTGATTCAAGTGGGGTCATAATTTATAGACTTCCCTCACATATTTCTTGTAAAGAAATTTCGAGAGATTTATTAATTATTGAAGTGGAAAATTAAAATCATGAATTTAAAAGAGCAACGATAAAAAAGACATTAATAAGCAAATTAAGCGATATCAGTTTTAATGATTTTTTTTACTATGTCAATCAAGTGTGAGAAATATAGTATAAATGAGGCCCATATAAATTAATGAGGCTTCTAAAGTAAGTTATGAATGAGGACCAGTAGTATGCACGCAAAAATTAAGAGTAGGGTTAGGGGGGAAGGGGTGAGAGAAAAGAAGAGAAACGACTGGAAATTGTAAAACAGGAAGCGGGGAGGGAGAAAAGGGAAAAAGAGGAGAAAAGGGGAAAAGAACAAAATTTTAAGTGCAGTTATGTGAACAAAGTGATTGACAAGTGTGTAGAGAACAGACGAAGAAACAGATAAAGAACAGACAAATAAATTCTTTCCTCTTCGACGTTGGCAGACATCTTAAACACACGTGGTGTTCAAGGACACAGGAACAACAGGACGCTTGTTTTAGGCATCTCAAAAGTCCGCGAATGATAGCGCCCTAAGAGGTTATAAAAGGCTGAGTCCACTGATTCACCTCCTCACTCCTCTCTCCGCAGTCTTCACTTCTTGCTTGCAATTTTCTCGTCTTGGTCGTCACGTCTCACGCTCAGCATCCTTCGTCAGCAGCACCACACGTCAAGCCACCCGCTCTCCGGCGAAGGCCGGAGAGCGGCCTGCTGTTCCTTCAAGGTTTTGGTCGGGCCTACACGAAGTCTATAATCAAGTAAGGTTCTCTACCAACCCTCACTCCGCTCGTACTTCCCTCTCGAACGTCTACACTCTCTACGCAGTGCCATCACCGACTTTAGCCGGCTGCATTCCAAGTCACACTTCAACCGTTATACTAGAACGAAGCAAATCACAATTGTAGGTGTCTAGTTGGCCTCTTTACTACAGCCCTACCGGTTCTCAGCACATCAACCTCATCTAGGCCTACAGTCTACAAGGTCAACCTTCAAGTACCTCTTCATCTCCAGAGGTATTCGGCATTTCGGGGCTACAATCTACAAGGTCAACCTTCAAGTATCTCTTCATCTCCAGAGGTATTCGGCATTTCGGGCATACAGTCTACAAGGTCAACCTTCAAGTATCTCTTCATCTCCAGAGGTATTCGGCATTTCGGGCATACAGTCTACAAGGTCAACCTTCAAGTATCTCTTCATCTCCAGAGGTATTCAGCATTTCGGGCCTACGGTCTACAAGGTCAACTTTCAAGTATCTCTTCCATCTCCAGAGGTATTTTAACATTGTCGGTAAGCTCTCTGTGCCTAGTTCTTAAGCAATGCTCGCTAAGCCTACAGAGTGTAACGGCAGCGGCGTGATTAGGCTATACCTAAAAGTGCTTTCAATAACGTTTAAACTAACCTTCCCGTTAAGACTGCAGTAGGCCTATTTCCTGCGTTGTGTCAAATACCGTAATTTTGTATCACCCTGTTATTGTGGTCATCGGACAATTTACTTATCATACATCCTACTATTTACGTGTTCTTTCACGCATTTCCTTCTAGACGGCCTAATCCATTCAGTGTACCAAACGTACGTGCAGAATTTCTGTTATCAATAGGCTTCAATTTTCATGCTGTGTTCCATTTTGCATACCATTAGCCTATCTAAATGAGTGTATTACTTGACAATTAATCTGTATAACTATTTCCTTATTTGCTAATCCTCAGTCATCTTTAGCATAATATAAATGCCGTTATATAATTGTTAATCATCGCAAATACCTTCATTGAAATGTTAATCGCTGTGAGCAAATAACTGATTTATTTTCTTAATTAAACGCAAAACAGCAAGGTGATTTTTCTAACCTTATTAATATTGTTTGCTTGGTGTAATCCAAGCTGGTGACCTCGAATCATTCGTAACATTCCAGAAAGTAATTATAGTAAGCCTACTTCATTGGCGACATTAAACCGGTGATACCGTAGGACATTATAAATTGTTGACCCCA
Source organism: Bathynomus jamesi (assembly GCA_023014485.1). Taxonomy (NCBI): domain Eukaryota; kingdom Metazoa; phylum Arthropoda; class Malacostraca; order Isopoda; family Cirolanidae; genus Bathynomus; species Bathynomus jamesi. Next base: position 56,603 of record JAJOZX010012359.1, on the reverse strand, counting down.
GCCTTGTCATTAACAAGCAATCATTATCAATTAATTAATCATTATCACCTCAATCGGCTAATACTAGGCCTACTATAAGTGTAAACAATAGGATTGATAAGTGTAAACAAAACTTTGATCGTGTAAACATAAGGTTTCCTTAGTAAAACAAATTTAAATATAAAATTAAAAATAAATTAAAAAAAAAAAATATATATATATACAGTATATATATATATATATATATATATTTATATATATATATATATATATATATATATATATAAGACAAAAGGTTGAAGGAGTGTGGGAGTAGGGGACAGGTTTGATGAAAGATAAGTAAAAAAATAAATATAAAATAATATAAAATTTTTGTATATACAGTATGTGTGCCTCTGCGTCATTCTATGTACTTCAGTGACCTCCCTCACCCTTTGATGAGGGAGTGGGAAACGATCTAACCCTATTCTGTTCGTGCTATATATATATAATATATGAAATAAAAATATGAGGGAAGCCACACCCAATTGTATGTATGACGTCATACTGTGAACTTCAACATCCACCATTCATTTCTGACTTAGTCATAACAACGAAATAATAACATCGGGAATCGAACCCCCGACTTCATTCTTTATAATTAAAATGTTCACTTTGTTGGAAATAATTAACTTTTTGCAACATCTCACAATAAACTTTATCAGATAAATTTTCTTCAAAGTATGCGCCGAACCCTTCTGCAGCATCATTTCCAACATTTATAAGAACTGAAATAAGAAATGTGGGAGATCAAGCATAACCCCATTCATAGATGTACGTAAGTGCCATGGGAAGAGAGAGATGGAGAGGGATGGAATGAGGGGGAGAGAGAGAACGAAAGGGAGACAGAGATAAAGCGGAAGAGAGAGAGATACAAGGAATTACAAGGACAAGAGGAAGCCTCAAAGACCTTCCGGTCCACTCTGGGAGGTTCTTGTTATTAAACAAATTCATTTTTCTTTCATCTATTCTAGCAGTAGTAGAAACCTGGATAGAAAAGTATAAGCCTCTCCCCATCATTCGCTCCCTCCCTGCCAGAGTCTGGTATGGAAAAAAGCTGAAGAAAATACCTTGACCTTGGAAAAGTAGCCAAGGAAATTTTACAGGAAGATGGAGAATTTATAAGATAGCTCTGTAATTACTAATGCACACAGAGAAACCGCGCTGGTGAACTCCTGCAGAGTTACATTTTGTTTTAGTCTTAAACCATGAAAGTATTCAGTACTTTGTCAGGCCTATTTTTAAGCATATCTACATTTTGCTTGAAACACCCTCTGAGGGAAGTTGGTTCCAGATATTAACTATTTTATAGGAGAATAAATTGCCGCAGATAAAGGTACTAAATATCTTTAGTTCCAGTTTAAACCCATTATTTCTTGTCGGATTGGCATTAAGTGAGAATAAATTCCTGGAGTCTACCCTGTCTATTCCATTGAGCATCTTGAAAACCTGAATAAGCTGACCGCGCAACCTCCTAGTCTCTAAAGTAAACAGATTTAGACACTCCAATCTCCGTTGGTAGTTTTGCATTCTCATTGAAGGGATCAATTTTGTAGCCCTTGCTTGTACCCTTTCCAACCTTTCTATATCCTTCCTAAGGGACGGAGACCAAAACTGCGCACAATATTCGAGCTAAGGTCTGACTAGTGAATTATAAAGAAACAATGCAGTCTCCTTGTTCGCAAAGTGGAACTGTCTTTTAATATAACCTAATATTTTTAAGGCACTCTTTCCGACTTCTGCACATTGCTTTGACGGTTTCAGATCATTACTGATATATACTCCTAGGTCTCTCTCTAGATCGATCTCAGTGAAGTTCCTTCCCAAGAGAGAGTAATCGGTCTTCAGGTTTTTGTAATCTATGTGCATTACCTTACATTTGTCCAAGTTGAATGACATCTGCCAAGTAGCAGACCATTCGCCCAACCTGTGAAGATCATTTTGAAGCGTTCTTACGCCCTTCTCATTACCTACACTACTTCCTAATTTCGTATCGTCTGCAAATTTTGGAATTGTTCTTCGGAGCCCGACGTCTATATCGTTAATATAAATGATAAAAAGTAAAGGGCCCAGAAAGGAACCCTGTGGGACACCACTGATGACGGGCGCCCATTCCGAAGCCACTCCATTTATCACCACTCTCTGCTTTCTATCTTTTAACCAATCTTCAGTCCAGCTGGAAACGAGCCCGGTAATTCCTAGTCTTCTAACTTTAGCCATCAATCTCGCGTGAGGGACTTTGTCAAAGGCTTTTTGAAAGTCGAGATACACTCTATCTATTGCCCTACTTGGATCGTATAGAGTATGCATTTTATAGAAAAATTCTATCAAGCTTGTCAGACAAGATCTATGTCGCCTAAATCCATGTTGCGAATAAAAAATTAGATTGTTATATTCAAGGTGATACACGACACATTCTGTAATGATGGGTTTCAACAGTTTGCCGACAATTGATGTTAAACTGATCGGACGGTAATTAAAAGGATTTTCCCTATCACCCGTTTTAAAGAGTGGGGTTACATTTGCTAACTTCCAGTCGGTTGGAACTTTCCCTAACTCGAGTGATTGTTTGAATATGGTTACTAAGTCGTCAACAACATTGTGGCTAACCTCTTTTAATACCCTTGGAAGAAATAAGTCGGGACCAGGTTATTTGTGTTTATTCATCTTGTTAGTTAGTTGCTGTACCTCATCTCTCGTAAAACTTTTGGTCTGTATGGGATGGTCACCGTCATACGTAATCCTGAATTTGGCACTTCAATTGAGTCTTCCTCCATGAAGGCTGTAACGAAGAGCTCGTTTAACGTATTAGCTATATCTTTATCACTGAATTTCAGTACACCATTTCTATCTTTTCGGGGACCTACATAATTTTTAATTGGCTTTCTGCTATTAGCAACAGCCGTTTTTTGCGGGAAAACATCACAGATGATGATATTAAAATTACGGAAGCTAATAGGTCACAACCACAACGTCAATCACACTATTACCCTATGTCCAACCCTCCAATATAATCGGAGTGGTTCGATACGTAGAAGTGCCTGTTGAAGAATCAGTTTCTCAAGTGTACATTTTTCAAGAAGCCCTTTCAGTGTATAATGATCCGGTAGCATATGACCCAGATTCGCTCATAAAAATCAGTTCAGTTCAGCCTCCCCCTTCCTAAGTAGTAATAATAAACTCACACACATCCATACACTACCCATCAGGATTATAGGTGCGAACCTACTAGATTTAATAATAAATTGCAACACAGATAACCTAGATTTAACCGCTCTCCTAGACACAGGGGCACATGCAACACTAATTAAGAAACAATGTGTAGATGAGTTACAAGATTATACAAATTATAAATATGAAATCAAGCCACCGTCCTGTCAACTTAGAGGAGTTACAGTCACACCCATGCCCATATATGCTAAAATCGAATTATATTTAGAAGTTGGTAATGGGTATATCCCGAAAAATGTTGTATTGTGGACACGGGAGCCACCTTTCAGACCAATATCTTACTAGGTATGGATTGCTTCAACCTTAACACCAGTACACATTTGAAAACTTGTCGATCGATTTTTACAAACTAGTTGGTGATTCTATATAATTTGAGTGCGCTGATCTCAAAAATATAGTTAGTTTTTCCCTATCACGTATGGTTTTCGTACCACAGGGTGTGTCATAAATCCCCCATTTATCCCCAAATGTGAACCATCTTATCGAGACCAACATTGGATTGCACATGCTAAACCATAAATTTTGTTGTTATAGACTACAGTAACGCTTACATAATAATGTAGGGTAAATATATATAACAACCAGTCCCGTTCCCAGCAAAACTCTCTCCCCTCCCATCAATGGGTGGTTAACATTTGGGGACAGATGAGGTATTACAACACCCCTTGTAGCACGAAATCTTTAGGTGATAGAGTAAAACCTAATTAAAGCAGAATTAAATAGCTCCTAGCTCTTGGACAAGCATATTGCTTGTTTATGAAAGAATAAAAAAATAACTGAAAGAAACAAAATATATTTACCTTCTTTACTTGCAAACATTTCAGGACTTATTCCAAAGACAAGACTACGAAGGTAGATCCGACTAATGACGACTAAACCGGTGCTTCTTTGATGTTTTCTTATGCTGTGCGTTAGGCTGATCTCGTTGCAGACACCAGCAGTAATCCGCCATCATATTTGAATGCCATCTTCCTTGATATCTTCTTTCCATGGTTTTGATGTCCTGGTGAAATCGTTCCCCTTGCAACTCACTGACATCTCCGAGATTTTGGGGAAAACGGTCAAGATGCGAAAATAAGAAGTGAACTTTCAGGCTCATGTTGCAGCCTAAGGCGCAAAACTTTTTAAGCATATTTTCCACCAGTCTTTCATAATTTTGGCTTTTGTAGTTTCCCAAGAAGTTTTCAACAACATCTTTGCAACCAAGCCATGCTTCTTTTTCTTTATTGGTCATTGTGTTCAGGAAATGATCGTCTGTCAATAACTTTCTAATCTGAGGACCTATAAAAACACCTTCCTTTATTTTCTCGTTGCTAATCTTTGGATATTTTGAACAAATGTACTTGAAACACTCACCTCCTCTATTCAATGCTTTGACATACTGCTTCATCAAGCCTAACTTAATGTGCAAGGGTGGTAGGAGGATTTTATTTGGTTCAACTAGATGTTCATGTAAAATGTTCTTTGATCCTGGGGTAAGATTCTCTCTAGGAGGCCATGTTTTCCTCTTCCAGTGCTGGTCACGTGCTCGACTATCCCATTCGCAGATGAAACATGGCATTTTAGTGTATCCTGATTGCTGCCCAAGTAACATGCAAAGGACGTTGAGATCCCCACACAATATCCATCTGTGATTTTGATACTGAATTTTTTCCAGAAGCAGTTTCAGGTTATCATAGGTCTCTTTTAAATGAGTAGAATGGGCCACTGGGATTGATGCATATTTGTTACCATTGTGCAGTAACACTCCTTTCAGACTGGTTTTAGAGGAATCTATAAACAACCTCCAGTCACTGGTTTGGTATTCGATGCCTAGCTTGCACATTGATCCTGTGATGTTCTTGCAAAATACCAAGGGACCATCTTCTTCGAAAAAAGGTACGAAGTCTTTCTCACGATTTCTGTACCAAGCGAAGTATGTGTCGGATGCCAATAAATTGTTCTCCTGCAATCTAGACCCCAAAAGTTCTGCAGAGTCCTTAGGCAGATTCAAATCCCTGACTAAGTCATTTAGTTTGGCTTGGATTAATGGTTTAGGAGGATCTCGGTCAGCTGTTGGCTGTTCATAAACATCATCATTGTCTGGATTTGGAGCTGAATCAGAATCTGAATTGTATTGATCCAGACTCTCGGGTGGGCGGGGAATAAGAACTTCTGGACCATGGGGTACCGGCCTTATTGCAGATGGAAGACTTGGGTATTGAAGGCTCTCTTTATTCTTTGCATTATAACCTTTAACATTGCAAGAACAGAAGTAGCAGTCGTCGGTATGGTTTCTAGGCTCGCGCCATACCATAGGGATCCCAAATGGCAAACTTTTCTTTTTACCTTTGCTCCAATTCCTTAGTGCCGCAACACACGTAAGACAAACCTTGTGTGGAGCCCAACTTTTGTCTTGATCTCCCAATTTAATTCCAAAATAAGCATGATAAGCTCTCTTAATGAAGGTCGTTACATTTGCCCTTTGTTTTACAACATACCGACCACAAATATAACAAAATATATCTGGGCTATGGGTTCATCCTCTAGAAGCCATTATTAAAATTTTAAAGACGTAATGTTAGAATTATCTATCTGAAAAATATGAAAAAACGAAATTAATTAAAGATAAAAAGATAAAAAATTACAAAACGCCCCAAAATTGTTTTGCTAATAACTTTAAAACTGTGGGTGATAGAAAAAAACTGGTAGCATTTTTGAATTCAGCGCAGCGAACTGCTTCAGAATCACAACTCAAAATAAAGAAATCGATTTTCATGCAGACCGGTATAATCAATGGGATATTTACCCAGACAGAAATTTAGTAAAGTGCAGAAATAGGACACACCCTCTCTGTGAAAATAATAGACAGGTACCACAAGTCCAGCCGAATGCTAACAGAATCAATTTAGCTCGCATTTCCAAAGAAATAGGAACCCTGCGCCAGTTTATAGCAATTCAAGACGGTTGGTTGCATCCAGAGGGACAATCGCCCCAGAAATCAGCCCCGAAAGTAATCATTTCCAGTTGTTGAATCCGGCAGGATCAACACAGCCAGTTTCCAGTCAGCCAATTTTCAGTCAGCCAGTTTCCAGTCAATCAGTTTACGTTAATTCAGTTAACTCAGTGGTCGAGATTCAAAATCCAACAGAAACGATTTTTTAGCCAATAAGGCAAATTTTAATCACCGAACCAGAGACAAATTCACAACTTTTCATATGCCCTTCGGAGCATATAACATACAGTAGCACTGTATGAGAAGATTTTTTCCGAGCAAGAGTAGTAAACGGTCAAGGAAAACTATTAGAGTCAAACCGCACTCAAATGACAGAATTTTTTTTTTTAAGAGAGATGTTCTTATTGCCCAAGTTCTTAGTCATAGTCAGAATTCAGCTATCCCTGTTATTTGTCTAAATAAAGAAAAAAGCCCTATTGAATTAACTTCAAATCAGAAAAGGGGAACTGTTTTTCCCAGTTTTTCCCTTCAGGAGTCACCAGCCTTACAGGATCCGAAACTATTGGATTCGCTTTTCGTTTCCTGATAAGAAATAAAGATGTGATTTCCCTAAAAGGAGATCCTTTGGGTCGAATTAATTTGGTCCCTTTCAAAATCAAGCTGGAACTCAATTTCAAACCCATCTTCGTTCCTCCCTATAACTATTGAGGAACACATTAACAACATGTTAGATTAGGACGTCATTCAGCAGTCAGCTAGTCCCTGGTCGGTTCCTATGATTCTTGTTTCCAAAAATGACAGAATATCTCGCCTTTGTATAGATTTCAGACGCCTAAACCAAATTACCATCCCAGGCAGTTTTCATATCCCAAACATGCAGGAAACAATTCTGAACGTAGGAAGAGCTAACTTCTTTTCATCCCTCGATTTAGCATCAGGTTACTACCAAATAGAGGTCAGTCCCGGATCTCAGGCCTTGACCGCTTTTTTCACTAATTGAACCCATTACAAATTCCAGGTTTTACCCTTCGGAGTCCGAAATGAGCCTGCTAATTTCGCTAGGTTGATGAATATAGTTCTTTCCGACCTACTAGGCGACGAGGCTCTGCTCTGTCTTGACGATATTATCATCTATAGTTCAGATATCGAAATACACTGCCAACGTCTTCAGAATGTGCTATCACGTTTGAGGAAAGCACATCTTAAACTGAACTTGCAAAGTGCAACTTCTTACAGGAATACCTAATATACTTACGATTTCTATTATCATCCACTGGAATTAAACCTAATCCAGCCAAACTTGAAGCACTGGAAAGGTACCCTGTACCTAAAACCATGACGACGCTTGTGCATTTATTGGATTTATCGAGTTTTATCGAAATTTTACCCCACATTTTCGGACATTGCTAAATCCATTACTAATTTGTTCCAGAAAAATGCTAAATTTATATGGGAACCCGATCACCAACATGCTTTTGAAACTCTAATCGGTAAACTAACCTGTCATCTCATCCTCCAATATCCCGATTACACCAAACCTTTTGTCATAGCCACAGATGCTTCCTCCTACAGACTTGGAACCGTCTTATTACAGGACGTAAATGGTGGGAAATTGCCCATTACTTATGCCAGTCAGCTTCTTTCTGGACCTCAACGGAATTATTCTACAACGGACCGAGAGGCCATAACGGTACATTGGGCCCTGAAAAAAGTTCCAACTTATCGTCTGACCACAAAAACTGACCACAAGCCACTCACGTATCTCTTCAAGGACAAGCTACTTGAAGGACGGTTGAGTAGATGGGCTCTGTTGATCCAGGACTTCGCTGCAAAAATCGTATACAAACCAAGAAAACTTCAAGTTATTCCAGACGGACTGTCGAGACTCAAACCCGACACCCAAGTGAATAAGATAGAAACTCTTCCTGTGTTCGACCACTATTGTTTGAATAAGTTCAACATCAAGACCTACACACCCGGAACATTCGTGCTCATCTGGAACAAAAGGAACCCTCTAGGGCAGGGGTGGGCAACCTTCTTAAGTGAGCGTGCCAAAATCGTCAAATCTTTGATCCAAAATTTTCTCACGTGCCAACCGAAATTTTGGGGAACATATTATTATTTGGTGCCTTTTAAGTATTGGGGGAACCTTTTCAAATAATCAAAAATTACACTGGAGCGGTAAAATCAAAGAATATTGTAAGAGTGATTATTGTAAGTCATGTAAGATTGAATAAATGTAAAATTTAGTGACGGAATTTTTACTTGAAGGTCGTTCTACCCTGTTGATAGCGTGGATATTTTTTATTAGCCTTTAAGTGTAATTATAGCTGCCATATACAGCCACACAATTTAAAAACGCAATTTTTGACATCAGCAAAAAGTAAACAATAATTCTGATTTTTTTTGTTTTTTATATATCAGATCAATCAGCCATAAGTTTTTTCAAGTTTTCCCAATACATTACAGTGCCCAATCTCATAATCGTTTTACTTGACTAAAGCACAATGAAAGAAAATAAAATTAAAGATATTCTTTTATTGATTCTTAATTCTTATGAATAATACATAAAAATTACAGAGAAAATAAAATGTTATTTTACCTACATAATATATTAAACAGAAGTTAATCTTTACCATTTTTTAGCAGAAAACATTAAGTTAAAATATAAAACTCAGCGAAGAATTTGGATATTTATTTATTTAATTTTTTTTAAGGTGAGCCCGGGGAATCGCGTGCCGGAAAAAAGTCGTTGGCGTGCCACGTTTGGCACGCGTGCCAAGGGTTCCCCACCCCTGCTCTAGGGTGAAAGAGCGGTATAACTAAAATATGAGCTCGTACATTTTAGAAACGAAGAAGGAAACGACCTCGTGGAAATACCAAGAGATCTCGTAGATCTTCGTAGACTTTGTCATGACTCACTTTTGTATGGCCACATGGGGCCGGATGGCACCATCAAGAGTCTTTTAGAGCGATACCATTTTCCCGAAATGAACAAAAAGTACATGAATACATCGCGGAATGCCCGTCTTGTTTAAGATATAAAGGCAACGTACCATCCACAGCTCCTATGCATAAATATTCAGTATGCCAACGGCCCTGGCAGAGAACCGGAATGGGCATACTGGGGCCATTCCCCAAAACATCAAAAGGAAACCAATACATAATCGTTTTACGGACCACTTCTCGCGTTACAGCAAATCGGTTGCCATTCCAAACCAGACCCTAGGAAACTGTGACAAGAGCACTAGTGGAACGCGTCATCCAAAACCATACTACTCCTTCCATCCTAATTTTGGATAACGCCCTTAGTTTCACTTCCAAGCTGTTTGAATCACCTCAAAATGTGTAAAATTAAAAAAACACACATTGTAGCATGCCATCCGCGGGCAAACGGCTTAGTGGAAAGACACAATCGAAAAATCTTAGAAGCCCTCCACCATGTTGTCGACGCATTCGCTAGTACCTAGGATGATTCTCTCTCTATGGTACAAACGGCCATCAACAACGGCTATAATGTGCGCATCGGTGATACCCCTCATTTCGTTTTGTATCACTACGACAAACGGATGCCCTTGGACTTGCCTCATAAAAGCGAACATGAAGTTTTAACACCTTCCGAGATGGCAGAAGTAAGTCAGTAACTGGCCGAACGATCTTTTAAAATGTTTGATATAATCCGACGTACCCTAGATCTTTCCGTTCAAAGCTTTCTTTGTTAAGAATTCGTTCTCTGTGAATTGTCTAAGCTGTTTCTTCCTTTCGACAAATTTCTGATACTATATAATTTCTCCACTAATTTGTAGTTGACTTCGTTATGAAGACTCCACATTTTTCAGAGAATGGTTCATATATTATGTTCAAATGCAGAAATAAATTCGCTGAAAATAAAAATTTAAAGGACCCCATAAAATAGTAATTAGTATTTTTTATATTTCATCGTCAAAAAGAATATAATATAATAATAATATAATAATAATAATAATAATAATAATAATAATAATAGGAAGAAGAAGAAGAAGAAAAAATGTAAAGAAATTGTTAACTAGTAATTTTTCTTTATTAATGTAATTTGTTTTCGACGAAAAATTTTATCATGGAAATCTATTATGACACTTTTAATTACAATTAAAGTTTTTAAAACTTTTCTGAAATCTTTTCTTTAGCTGAGGAGATGCCTCACTGTTATTCAGATTAACTCGGAGTAAATTAATTAAATTTTTTAAATGGATTAATTTAGCTCTTTTTTTTTTCGCTGTAGGGAATGTCTTAAATTTGGGAAAAAATTGAAAATGTCCAGATTAAAAGTTTTGGCCAAGCAGAAACCCCAAGATCTCTTTGAGAATGGTTTATGTATACATGCAAGTATTTATGCTAAACCTACAAAAAAGGCAATTATGTTAAGTTAGTGTATCTGAGGAGATGAACCGCCTAACGGCTAACAGATCAAAGGTATGATCAAAATTTGTAACTAAAATACAAGCTCTGAACTTGTACAGAGACTTTTGACATATCTTGTGCAAGTATGGAAGAAACATAATGGTTAAATTTTTTTAAAAAATAGGAAACAAATGCTTTCATAAACAAAACGACAAAAGGCTTATCGCAGAAACCTCGGCGCTACTCGTACCTGCCTAAAATTGGCTGCATTTCCGAATACATACAGTCAGGCTTTTCATTTGTTTAGCAGTTATCCCACAGTCACGGGTGTTTGCAGATGCAACAGAATTTGTAGTAGGTGCACTAGATTATATAACGGAAGTTTTAAGATTTTTCCGGATACAAATAAAGACAACAGTATTTGTGTAGCTCTTTATATTATATATATAACACACACATATATATATATATATATATATATATTAATAATATATATATATATATCTCCAAAGGTTGTGCCACCCATCCCCCAGGCATGCGAACCCTGCCTCAGGGAGATCGAGGGAGGAGCACGGGTGGGTCACTGTTAACAGGCGCCCCTCCCGAAGGTTTTCTCAACCGGTCTCGCGGCGAGGCCACCGATGGGGAATCTCACCCTCTTGTGTGTCGCGAATTCAGCTCTCGAACGAGGCAAGCGATATTCGACACATGATGGAAGAAGTCATTGGTGAACACTATATTGATAGTTAATAAACTAAACACGAAATCTTCGTGTTAATAACTCATTTAAAGTAATAATCAAAGGTGTAAATGCGTATTCAACCCGTATAATATGAGTCAATGGCCAGACGGTATTATCGTTAAGGAGTTTATTCACTTTTCCAGATTTGATAACAGGCAAATAATAATTAATAATATAATAATAATATAATAAGAATATAATAGGAGCCCTAACGGTAATGCCTGAAAGTTGTACTGTGTATAATAATAATAATCTTACTAATAATAAATTTTCTATCAGTCATGGCGTATAACTTGTTGAAAAATAGTTCATATAATGTAAGGTCAGTGAGGAATTCAACTGTATGTTCATAAAATCTGCGACAGTGCAGATTTGATACTCCTGCAGGAGCACTGGCTACCTAAGCAAGAGCTAAAATGCCTCTCTACCATCCATGATGACTTTATGTACCATTGCGTCATCAGCAGTCCACTTCAGTATGAATTAATGTATGGTAGGCCTTTTGTTGGTGTGCTTTTTAAGGAAAAATTTGTCAAAACATATACAAATTTTAAAAGCGATAATGTAAGGTTGTTAGGCATGAATTACAAGTGAACACTGATTACACATTAATTTGCAAACTGCTATTACCATACAACAACGGCAGTAATCTAGAGAATACATTGATTTGCTATACAAAATTAAGTCATTATCAGATAACCCCAAATATTCTCACTGTATATAATGGTGGACTTTAACGCACCTGTGAATTCGGAATTCTTTGCAGAATTTGGTAACATATGCGAGTCGGCATTTAAGTATAAGTGATGTAGAGGTATTAGGGGTTAACCAGTGGTAATTTTACATACGTTAGTGATATGAGTGGTACTACCAGGTGGATTGATCATTGTCTTACTAGTAATAATCTAAAGGATCGAATTGTTAGAGTTCATATTCTGCATGATTTCCTTCTTTCTGATCATAGACCATTAGAAATTAATTAACTTTACCAATTTATGCCAACAGACGACTTAACAAGAACTCAATAGGTAAGAATAATCGCGTCGATTGGTCCAATGTAATATGCAGCAGAGAATAGAATACAAAGACAGAACAAGTCACCTTTTTAATATTTAGAAATTTTTCATCTTGCCTGTAATAATCCCTGCTTAAATGATTCTCACTGTAAACTCATGATAGGTATTATATAAGATAATATCCCTGTTAAGAGAAGCAGGAAGCCCCCTGATTAAATCTTACAACTATTATACTAAATTATTCCTGGATGGAACGATTTTATTGCCCCCTGAAAGAGGGAATCGAAGACGCCTTGATTTGTGGTGCTTCATGGTAGACCAGAGTAGGACCAGTATACATGAATATGTGTAGAAGTAGGGGTCAGTATATGGCGGCCATAAGGCGATGTAAACAAGAAGAGTCTATTCGAACATCAAAGCCGTGAAGCTCGCATAAATAACGATAATAACAAATTTTGGAATTTGTTAAGAATCAAACGGGTGTCAAAGTCCTCCTCCTACAATCGATGTGGTGTCTGGGGAGGATCAAATTGCAAAGCTGTGGAAAAAACTATTCTCACATTCTTAACAGTGTGAGTAGGGATAATCTTAAGATAGATTGCAGCGAAACGATTGTGGGAGGGACAAGGGAAAATACTTTGATATAATTTTCTGAAGTAAAGAAGTTAATTAAAGAGTTAAAGACTGGTTCCGCGTCATTGGTAGATGACTTATCGAATGAGCACTTAAAATATGCAAATGACGTAGTATGTCTGCATCTATCATTGCTCCTATCAGCCATGCCTGCTCATAGCTATATCCCTGCAGAGTTCATGAGGGTATATATCTTGCCCCTGGTCAAAATAAGTACGAAGACATTCTGTCCAGCATAATACAGGCCTATTGCTATCGCTTCCTGCTTCTTGAAACTACTAGAAAAACTCTTGTTACTCCGATTAAATGATTTCCTATGGACATCTCCTAATCATTTGGCTTTAAAAGGTTCCACTCAACTGACCTGTGTATCTATGTACTTAAAGAAACATATCTAAATACACTGACAGTAATTCAACTATTTATAGCTGTTTCCTAGATATAAATAAGGCATATGATAGGTTGAACGACAATATTTTATTTGCAAAACTAGAAAACAGGAAGGTTCCCATGTACATATTAAATTTATTGAATTTTGGGTATTCCCACCAATCTTTCACTGTTAGGTGGGGTAATGTACTATCCGAGTGTTTTTTGGCTCCTCTTGCGGGTGAGACAAGGCTCCTTGCTCTCTCCTATGCTGTTCATGTGTATATTGACGGATTAATTGCTTCACTTAATGAGGCAACAGTGGGATGTTGTATAGATAACACAAGATAAATAACTTAGTTTATGCCGATAATATGTGTTAATAATCCCTCTGTTAAAGGTCTGGATCGGCTACTAAAGTCTGCGAAGTGTATTCGCAGAAACAGGATATTCTTTTTAATGTTACAAAAACTAAGGTTATGCAATTTCATCCTAAAGCTGTAATCAGCCAGCTGATATAAGGTTTAAAATGAATGTGAGGTAATTGAGGAGTACAAGCGTTTAAGTATTTGGGCAAACTATTACCAGCTCCTTGAGTGATGACCGGATAAGAAAACAATCTCAAAGCCTGTGTGGTAAGCGAATATGACCATAAGGAACTTTCGATTCTGTACAAGTGAAGCTAAAGACACTCTCTTTCGTACTTTCTGCAGTAATATATACGGACAACAACTGTGGGTGAATTATAAAAAAGGTTCTGGCAGAACCCTAAATTTGCTGTACAACAGGTCTTTTAGACTCTTACATAAATTACCCTCGAGATGCTCAGCTTCGCAAATCCAAAGAAGCTCACCGCCCGATTTTCTTCTTCAATCTTCATACATAAATTTTTATACATTTATACATTACACGAAGACTCCTGTGGCCTCAAGTTCATTTTCCTTTAAATTATATCGATTTTTAGCAGCCAATGAGGCGGTGAAATTCGAAGCAGTGGGCTGCATTCTCGATTTTCTTTAGCAGTTCTGTTTTTCAATTTTAGATCATTAGGTTATTTTTAACAGTTATTTTTAACTTTTATGAATTAGCTTTCTAGTATATATAATTTATATATATATGAAAATTATTTCACGAAAGTAACACGTGAAAAATATTTATGACGAATAAAACCACGAAGGAAAGGAAACACAGAATGGTGCTCAAGCGCTTTCGTCTAATGACATCTCAGGAACACTGAAATACATAAAGAGTTACAGCCTATATATAGGTTACAGAAAAAAATAAAAAATATATATATATATACAATAAACGGAGAAATAAAATTAAAAATTAAAGGACTGTGGGAGGAGCATACAAATTTGTAAGGAAAACTATCGATTTTTAGCACAAGATCAAATGAATTGTTTACAACCAAAGTTATAGATTTAAAAAAAAAAAAACTACCGATTTTTAGCACAAGATCAAATGAAATGTTTCCAACCAATGTTATAAAAAAAAATACAAATTTATACTGGAAATCTGCCCGGGTTTTAGCACTCTGCCCTTCTTGTATATAAAAATAAATTGAAAAATAAAAGTTATTAGAGTAGCATACAAGTTTACCAAAGATTTAGCGTTCTACCCTTCTAATCTAAATCTGTTCTGAAGGAATTCAAAACAACAGGATCGAGTTGAAAAAGACCTTTGCTTATGTTGAAGTTATTTGTAAGTTGGATAATGGCAGACACTTTTACTCGGGACATGACACCCCCACTAAGAAGGCCATTTTTTCATCAATGTTTCTCCGCGCCATTAGGATCGCCAGTCCGGAATACATCGATGCCGAATTAGAAAAAATCAACGATATTGGAAGTGATCTGTGTTATCCATCTGCGTTTATGGAATCTTGTCTCAACAAGGCAAAACGAACTTTCTATCGTGTGAATAATAACACTCGTACTTTGTCAACAAATATTTTAGTACTTCCATTTTTCCCGGGCTTTTTAGGCATTGCTAATGTACGTAAATTTTTGGATATTAATGTAGTATTTTCATATAACAATATTGTGAAAAATATCAGTAAAAAATAGCCCTACCAATAATTCAGGCGTTTCTATAAAATTAGTTGTAAACAATGTGATTCCTTTTACATAGGTCAGACGGGAAAGGATTTGCACACCGTATAAACAGCATCAATATTCCGTTAGAACAGGACAGTCGTCCAGTGCTCTTTTTGTCCATTTGTCAGAGTTATCCCACTGTATTGATTGGAATAATGCTTCAGTTTTATTTCACTCTAGCAACATTGTTAATAGAAATATTCTTGAGTCTGCCATTATCCAACTTACAAATAACTTCAACATAAGCAAAGGTCTTTTTCAACTCGATCCTGTTGTTTTGAATTCCTTCAGAACAGATTTAGATAAGAAGGGTAGAACGCTAAATCTTTAGTAAACTTGTATGCTACTCTAATAACTTTTATTTTTCAATTTATTTTTATATACAAGAAGGGCAGAGTGCTAAAACCCGGGCAGATTTCCAGTATAAATTTGTATATTTTTTTTCTTATATATATAACATTGGTTGGAAACATTTCATTTGATCCTGTGCTAAAAATCGGTAGTTTTTTTTTTTTATCTATAACATTGGTTGGAAACAATTCATTTGATCTTGTGTTAAAAATTGATAGTTTTTCCTTACAAATTTGTATGCTCCTCCCACAGTCCTTTAATTTTTAATTTTATTTCTCCGTTTATTATATAGAGAGAGCTGTAGCTGTAATGTAGTATAATTGATTAATTGTACAATAATTGCTGTACTTTTCCCTGAACATATAAAATAATAGCAAGCATCTAACTAATATAGAAATCAATTAGTGAATTCGTCTGCAAATAAATTCGTTATATTTTGTTGAGTTTCAGCCACAATTAGAAACCATAATTGTGTTACCCGACCTCTTTCCCCAACCTCCACCCTTATAGAAAGAGATCTTTAATTAGCTTGATAACTATTTATATTAAGTTTAAAGTTTATTAGGCATATTTATAAATGAGTAATTAAAATAAAGTAAACTAAGATGTTCATCGTTTAATATTCAAACTTAATTATAGGAAGGTTATGCTTAAGGAACATTAATTTTTCTGCCTTTTCTGCTGCCAGTCTGTTTCTCTTTTCATCATATATTAATCCAGCACTGCTAAATAATCTCTCGCTTGGTACGCTTGTTGGAGGACGTGCTAAATGTTTCCTTGCAAGTTTACTCAAGTATGGATAGATATTCTGCGTATTTTTCCACCAACTAATAGGATTGTCACATGCAGCCAGGCGTTTTTCTTGGTGATAGCTCTCGATCATTTTTGCTACATCTTTTGACATCGCGTAGGTCTCATCATCGCTGCTTGACTCAAGAAACTGAGAGAGAGATTCTGTGATAGATTTGCTCGTTGAAGGTGTTGGTTCTGTCACTGAAACTTTTATTTTTTTGGTGGGTGGCGAAGCGACAGATTCAAGAGATTGAAGCTCTTCAACTGCTTTGCCAAGTGATGATTTAACTCGTTCTAATGTACTAGGTGAAAATAACTTAGCTTTGTAACGTGGATCTAAGTAGGTTGCAAGAGAGTAACTTCATACAAGAACAGCCTCTCGTCTTGTCGCTTGCATCACTTTTGCGCACAATGAACTAGTTCTATTAATATAGTAGAATTTGATAATTTCCGCTTATTAATGACGTTTTATCTCAACGGTCCACATCCGCACGACATCCGCAGTCCAAAGTGCGGATGCAGATGCGGATGCGGATGCGAGAAAATGTGCGGATGTTCCGCGGATGCGGATGCGGATGCGGATGTGACCTACATCACTAATATATATATATAATTGTTTGTTTACTTTTATTTTTTCAACAAATGTTTTAAGTTGGACTGAGGCCGATCCCTCTGCAACATCCAATCTCATTTGGGAGATTTGATGAAGGAAAAATTTGCTTCCTACTCTTGTCCTTCATTCTCATCCTTCCCTTCGTATGGCTCATGAAGAACCTTGCTCGCGAACCTCTCCAGTTTGTTCTTGAATGTAATTAATTTGATGTGTTGGATACCTCGGTTCTTCACTTAGTGCATAAAAGAGTTTTTTGACTCGTATTTTGGGAGTATTATCCATCTTTGTTGTTATGGCTCCTTGTCCTGCTTCAACATAGATAATACAAAATTTACCTGCTCTCATATTCCATGCAGTGGGTTTTATTTAATTTATAAACGTTGGAACATATTCTTTAAATATTTTCCATATTGTGTGTCGCTCACGTATTAATTACAGGGAACAGAGTTTCAAAGATTGTAGTCGTGACCAGTAACCTTCATCTTTCGTTTCCTCTGTTTTAGATAATCTTGCAGATTTGGTATAATGTATTTATCTTTCACTGTTCAGTATACTTCCTTCTGCAGCTCCTATGAGTTTTTTACGCCCATATGTGTGAGCATGCAAAGTATGAGAGGTTTAGTATTCTCTCTCTCTCTCTCTCTCTCTCTCTCTCTCTCTCTCTCTCTCTCTCTCTCTCTCTCATGAGTTAACCCAGAGTAGACATTAGAATATTTTTCAGCCTAAGTAAGTTCTGTAAGTTACCATATCTAATGAGTCGGAATTTTTCTTCACTGAACTTCATAATACTGTCTTCAAACTACCTAAATAATGTACAGATTTCATTTTGCAATTTTTCGATGTTATCTCTCTTGATATTTCCTCAAATATTTTAGTGTCATCTGCGAAATACGATACAACACTATCACTAATATCTAAATTATGTTCGCAAGAACAACAGAGGGGTTAACGCTATACATTTTAAAACAGAACTTATGACTTCTGAAATTTCAGATTTAATTCCGATTACCACTATGCTTTGTGAATTTTTACTAAAAAAAAATAATAAAGACCCTAAATCCCAGCTTTCCAAGTTCCCAGTTTTCTAATTTTCCCACAATCAAATTTTTCGAAAGCTTTGCCAAAATCAGAATAAATTACGGCTTTATTCTTTTGTGCGACGTAATGCTTCCAGCATTTTTCTTGGTGGTCTAATGCAGAAGTTATGACCGTCCAGATGTAAATCCGTGATGGTTCGGATTAAATAATTAATTTTCTTGTAGATACTGTACATTCTAAAATTGTTCTCTAAGAGTGCTCTCAACTGTCAAAGGAAAAGTTATCACATCGTCCTTCGAAAGTATCGAAGAACGTTGTCCTCAAGTTAATTAAAGTACATGATTTATGAGGAATATGTTCTTTGATCGGGAATAAAATTCAGTTGATTTTTTGGGGGGTTTTAGCATTAATAATAGAATGGGAAATCTTTTCTTTTATGTAACAACAGACAAAGCGTATTTGTTTTAAGGACAACTTTGAGGGACGCATAGAAAAAGGTTATAAACAAAAGGTTAATCTCGGTGACCGATATGACAATGAAATCTCGAAAGGAAGGGCCATAGCATTGTTTGATGGTGGGCGCGTTCAGAGATGAATAATGATAAGGCGAGAGGAAGGAAGGGTATTGTTTGCGGTAAAGCGTGCTCAGATATGGTTGTCTGAGAAGGGCTTATTGTAAGTAGATTTTTTTTTTGGTTTTTGTTCATTTCGGAAAAAAAACTGTTTACACAAGCGGGAAAGGTAATTTTAACTTGGATCTCGAAATAGGCTATCCTTCTCTCTCTCTCTCTCTCTCTCTCTCTCCTCTCTTATATAGAGAGCAATTTAAAATAATACAGGACACTTTTATACCCACGAAAATAGTTTCCTTGTCAATAAAGTCACCAAATGGTTTAACAACGAAATTAGCAATGCCACGGAAAGAAATAGAGCCAACAACTACTTACGTAAGTCGCATTTCAATCAGACTAATTCAGAAAACTATATAAACCTACGTCGGGGGGTTAATTCCATAATTAGATCAGGTAAACGTAATAAAGAAGCTAGAGTTGCCTCACTCTGTGAAGTTAACCATAACCCTTTAACGACGGATGGTACCTTAAGGTCCACCAGAAATAATAATATAAATTGTACTAAAATGCCTCGTTTCTATAAATGTTTCTACGTGTTTATATATAAATGTCATTTAGTTGTCGGGAAAGGAACCCAAAATGTGTATCATTTCAGTGACTAGTTACTAAAATATTTAGTTTTGAATAACGATTAAACCTATACGTTCTGGTAACAAGAGTGGCCGCATATGCTGCGGACTCGTCCTTAAAGGGTTAAAGCGTTTTCGCCCATGTTGACGATCTTCTTGCATATCTCTCTGACTCTCGGTCATCCTTTTTGGGATTTCGGTGAAACTTTTGCTATTGCGCTAGACATAGATATATCAAAAGCTTTTGATAGATTCTGGAACAAATCTTTAATCTCCAAACTGCCCTCCTTCGGTTTCTATATCCATTCAGGTTAAAAGCTTGTCCATCTGACAACTTTTCAGAATAATTCGACATTTCCATTTTCAGTGTTGTTGAGGACTGGAGCAGTCCAGCATAAGTAAAGGTGGGATGCATTTATTTCTTCTTGTAGAGAGAGCCATTTGACTCGAGTAATTGTTGAAGTACGATGATTGCAGATAATTATAATAAATTTTACAAACCTTCATAAAATTTGCTACGGCTTCGAACACTGACGATTTCCTCTCTCTCTCTCTCTCTCTCTCTCTCTCTCTCTCTCTCTCTCTCTCTCTCTCTCTCTCTCTCTCTTTTATTTAACCTTTTTCTGTGAATTTTCAATAGAAGTAATTTTTCTCTACGTAATTATTTTATCTATAAAATATTTTATCTATGAATTATTTAGTCTATAAAATAAAAATACTTTGTCCATAAATTATTTTGTCTATAAAATATTTTGTCTATGTAATATACGCAATTGTTATTTAATTCGACGACAATATTACAATCAGTGACTAAAAACTATTATTCAAATTTTACATACTATATATACTTTTTTAGAGATTTACTAACGCAGTGTAAAAATATTTATTCATTAGGCATTACTATAAATTAATTTTTCTCAACCGTACATTTTACCATACGTATCTCCATACGTATTAATATATATATAATATTATAGGACTTTTACTAACGTTAAAAGAACCTTCTTACCTTCAATAAAAAGCGCACAACCTCCCCTTGCGAGATCTGGAAGCAGACTGAAGTTATGGCGGTTTGAATTCATTCGCGAAGCGGTGATCTTCCGTGAATGACTCCTCGCAGTTAACGTGTTAACGGACTTTAACAGACTAAATATCGAGTTATCGGAAGTTAACTGGTCCGATAACGATAAATGGAAATTAACTTCCGTTAATAGTCCGTTAAAAAAAGTTAACTTCGTTAATTAACTGTTATCGGATTAACGCTTTAGTGCCCAACTTTTTTTAACGGACTATTAACGGAAGTTAATTTCCATTTATCGTTATCGGACCAGTTAACTTCCGATAACTCGATATTTAGTCTGTTAAAGTCCGTTAACACGTTAACTGCGAGGAGTCATTCACGGAAGATCACCGCTTCGCGAATGAATTCAAACCGCCATAACTTCAGTCTGCTTCCAGATCTCGCAAGGGGAGGTTGTGCGCTTTTTATTGAAGGTAAGAAGGTTCTTTTAACGTTAGTAAAAGTCCTATAATATTATATATATATTAATACGTATGGAGATACGTATGGTAAAATGTACGGTTGAGAAAAATTAATTTATAGTAATGACTAATGAATAAATATTTTTACACTGCGTTAGTAAATCTCTAAAAACGTATATATAGTATGTAAAATTTGAATAATAGTTTTTATTCACTGATTGTAATATTGTCGTCGAATTAAATAACAATTGCGTATATTACATAGACAAATATTTTATAGACAAAATAATTTATGGACAAAGTATTTTTATTTTATAGACTAAATAATTCATAGATAAAATATTTTATAGATAAAATAATTACGTAGAGAAAAATTACTTCTATTGAAAATTCAAAGAAAAAGGTTAAAAATAAAATATTTTATATAACGTAATATTATATCAACCTCTTCCTGAAGTACAATACGCCAATTCCGTCCTCTGCCGCAGTGGAACGGCTCTTCTCTCTCGGCAAGGACATCCTGAGGCCCAAGAGGTCAAGACTGGCAGTTGGGCCTAACTTTGAGAAGTTGGTCTTTCTGAAGGGCAACAAGCACATTGTGTCATAGTCTTTAATAAATGTGCCTAAAATTTAATTTTACCTTTCAGTTCCCGCCATAATAATTCTCTGGTAAATTCAAATTTAGTTAATGGTTAGTGGTTACAAGGGTTTCAAAACATGTAATCAGTACATTTTTTATTAAAAATAAAAAAAAAGTTATTAAGCAAAAAAGTTGCAAAACTTGATAAAAATACAGTTAAATACCTATTTATTGTTGGATTTTGCATAAATAAACATTTTCCATGGGTTTTAAAGCTTTTTTCCTTGATTTTTTTAAATGTTAGTAAAGAAATAGTTATCGTTAACGGATTATCGTTAACTTCCGTTAACTTTGTAGTAAAATTATCGGATTATCGTTATCGGAGTTAAAAATTGGGGTTAACGGATTATCGTTATCGAAGTTAACTTTTGGTTAACGGTGCCCACCAATGTGTATATATATATATATATATATATATATATATATATATATATATAATTCAGAGGCGTGCAGTCAGGGTAAGCAGGGCATGTACCGCTTACCCAGTTAATGGTCAAATTAAAAAAGTCAGTATATTACTACAGTAATCGAAAACTAATAGAAAGTTATGATGCTTGTATAATATATATATATATATATATATTTTTTTTTTTGCAGCTACCGCTTACCTGTGGACACACCCACCGCAAGCCACTGATATATATATATATATATATATATATATATATATATATATATATCACGTGTAATCGGTGAAACTGCGTATTTCATGAAATAAGCAAATATTGCTTATTTTATGAAATTGGCAGTCCATTTTCCAAATTCATGGAATAAGCAAAGTTGTTGCTTATTTCATGAAACACAATATCGCTGCCAATTTCATGAAATACGCAGAGGAAAAAACTGAGAGTTCAACTGTCAGTTGCAAACTATATTTAAAGCAAAATATACTTAAAGCAAAATATACAGACAAGTAAGTACCTAACCTATTTTGATGCATCTTTTGGTCAGACACCTGGTTCGGCAGTTAGGTTAGGTTAAACAGTTATTGCAATGTGAATAAACATTTATTGTAATTAGTTTTTGCTTTGAGTATGAATCAGTTAAATTTGTTTCGACAGTGAATATACACTGCTTTAGAAAGTAAACCTTCCTTCCTTCATATTTTTGTATATTTTGCATTTGTTTAGTAAATGCTTTTTAGACATGGGTTCAAACGGGAGTTGTTTACTCTAACAGTAGGAATATTTTTGTTAATGATGGAGCAAGATTCATTAAAAGTGACGCACAGTTTCCTGAAACTTTTCAAATTTGATATTCATATCTATATGGAGAAACGTCCATTGCAGAACCCATACTGACGACCTGAAAAAAGATTGTAAGAAGAGAGGTGTTTAAGAATCTTCCTACTAAGAATAGATTCAAAAGCTTTAGAAAGGCAAGAAATCAGAGCAACTGGACGATAGTTGGAAGGTTGATAGCGGTCACCCTTCTTTCGGACAAGCTGAATGAAAGCGAATTTCCAGCAGGAAGGAAAAGTACCAGATGAAAGACAAATACGAGAGTTTGCCTAGGCAGGGTGTCAGCACAGAAGCACAGTTCTTGAGAACAATAGGAGGAATCTGTACCGTACGCCTTCCAAGAGTTGACCCCAGATAGGGCAGAAAGAATTTTAGACATAAAGTCCGAGGGAGGAAGAGATGGAGGAACAGCACCGGAATCGTCCAGGGTTGAATGAGAGGCGAAAATTTGAGCGAAGAGTTCAGCTTTGTCAGGAGAAGAGACGGCAACTGTACCGTCGGAATGGAAAAGAGGGAAAGAAGAAGTAAAGTTGTTGAAGAGGTTCTTAGCTAGATGCCAGAAAGAGCGAGAAGAATTAGAATTGGGTAGGTTTTCACATTTTTGTCTGATGAAGGAATTCTTCGAAGGAATTTTTCGAAGAACAGAGTTTGTACGATTCCGGGCAAAAATATAAGCTGAGTGGGAGTAAGTGGTTGGGTGGCGACCGTACCTTCTGAAAGCCTCCTCTCTGTTGCAGATAGTATTAGAACAAGTAAAGTTCAACCAAGGGTTTTTTACATTAGTAGTAGGAATAGAATATTGAATGTACACCTCCATGCCCGAGAGAATCACCTCCGTGGTGCGCTCAGCACACTTGGAAGGGTCCCGGCCACCGAAGCAGTAATCATTTCATACGAAATCAGAGAAGTATTACCTAAAGGCCTCCCAATCAGCAGCGCTAAAGGGCCAAAGGCGTCTCCTCTTGGGAGAATCCAAAGAACGATAGGACAGGAAACAAATATATGATTGTGGTCGGCGGAGCCCAACGGAGGAAAACGTTTGACAGGGTAAGAATAAGAATGAGAGGGTGGAAATAAATCCACAATTTTGAACCTATCTCCAAGGCGATCGGGATCGTCGATCGTCATTGTAAATTGTAAATGTACTGTATTTCTTTCATCATTAAAAGTTGTTCAGTATCCAACATTTACTATTATTACTGCTGCTATAATTATTATTATTTCTGTTGTCATTACTACTACTGCTTACCACTTTCACTTTCTTTTGTAATATTTTCTACTAAATATACAATATATCATTGAATTTAAAATCATGTAACATTTTGTAAACTTTATATTATATTTGTGATTATTATTATTGCTATTATTATTATTTTTTGTAGTCTCTATTATTATTACTTGCTACTTTCACTACTTTTATGTAATAAATAAGCTAAATGCCATTAATTTTGCCTAAAAAGCCTCCATGCTTCCAAAGGCATATTCAGATGAAAGTACCGTGAATTTATTGATGTCATAACAAATATCTAAAAGCTGTAAAACTGCCACTTGTATTCTTTTTTGAATAAAAGTTTGAAGGTAAAAAAAAGTTTGAAGTTTAAATTAGGAGAAAGGTAGACAACGCAGACGTATTTAATTTGAGATTGGCATGTAAGACGTAGCCAGAGGGTATAGAATTCGAAAGATTCGAGTTCGGGAATACGAGAACAAAATAGGTCATTGCGTACATATACACATCATCCACTTTTGGAGTGAAATTGAGTAGAGAGAAAGTAAGAGGGTACAGAAAAGGGGTTGCTGTCATTTGTCCCAAACACTCGAGTTTCGGTGAGGAAGAGAAGGTGGGGTTTAGACGAGGATTGAAACTTTGAGGAAAGGATATGGATGTTGCAGAAGTTTATGAAAAATGAATCAGGCAGAGGCCCAGAACATCTCGAATGGGCGGTAGCAGATCCACCCCGCTGTCCGGGTCTGCGTTCCTGGTATCGAATCAGGGGATCTAGAAGTGGGGACATTTATGGTCACCTCCCGAGGGGACTCCGAGGCTCTTGAAGTTGATGCCATTTTTTTTTTTTTAAATTTTGAAAAGACTATGTAGTGTGTAAGATGCATGTAGCGTGTGTGTTTGAGAGCATGCTGTAGTGTTCATAGGGTAGATGAGACACAGAATAAAGATCAACAAAGGAGGACAGTGACAGGAGAAACGTGGGTTCCAGCACTCCCTATCTTCTGGCTAACGTCCCTCCTGGAGTACTTCCCTGGTCGATTGGTGTCTACAATCCCCTCCATGTAAATTGGCGTTATGTCTTCTTTCCCTTCTGGCATATGGTGTTACATGATTTTATGAGTCTTGCCAAAACGTGTTGGGAGAGGACTTGGTGTTCTGTCGCTTGCACCTATTCAGGATCATGTTAAAGCCAGAGCACTTTGGGCACGTGCCCTTGGCATCGCGCTCGCAATCCTTTTTTAATGAGTATTATTAGAAATACTCTGAAATAGTTTTTCTATGAGAAGTATATCGAATTTTTTAAACCAAAGAAATACATCCACAATTATATCCTCGAACATAACCAGGAGGTTAGGCTTTGGAAACTTTATAATGGATTTTTCTTAGGAGAAATCGTTTTCAAGTTTGAGTAGGCGGTTAGGTTAGGGAAGTTTAAGGTATTTTCAATTATGTTCTTGAAAAATTCATGATTATTTCTCAATAAAAGTCTTAGGAAGATATTTTGATTAAAAGAGGTTAAAAAATTTAAAACAAAAGGAAATGTAAGCAATCAACATAAGGATAATAATGGTAGGTGATAATCCACAAGAACTGTACAACACGTAAATATGGTTCATGAAATTATTGCGAGCAGTCCGCAGAAGTCAGTTCGACGTTTGTCAGCAGAAGTAGGTACAGTATTTCACGAACATCTGTGCATTGTATATTTCGTACTGAATTAAACCTTTTTCCTGCAAAATTCATTCACAAAATTCACTGACTAATGTTCAAAAACAAAAGCGGATGGAATTCCAACATGAATGTTGCAAGCAAGAAGCATCATTAAGTATTTCTTAGGTGGCTGTTTCCAATTTCACTGAATTCATTCTCAAAACAAGACCTCTGAAAATTACAGCTGAGGTCACAAAATAATAAAGACAAAAACTCAAAATAAGTGTAATTATGCATTTATAAGAACAATGAAATAGTAGTTTCAAACAAAGAAATAAAATAAAAATTAATAGCACTTCTAACGAATCATAAGTTAACATAACTTTACTAACCAGTTTCTCCTTTCCTTTCATTAATTTTAACAACCATCCAAATAATAGTTCTCAGACACAGTCTGATTTTCGTCCTTTTTAGTTCATTAAAACGGTGTTCTTGAACACCCTGTAATAATGTCTTGTTTTGGGTTATTATTTTGTATTTTATCTTTCAAACACTTTGTTAATTATGATGTTATATGATCGAGAGCTCGTTTAATGTTTGATAAGTTTTTATCGATGAAATTAATTTTGATTACTGTATTTTGTCGTTCCATCGAATTTTGTCTCTTAACTCTTTATAAATGATATTAACCTTAATTTTTTTTCTTTGATTCAAACTGCTATTTTATCGTTCTTATAACTATTAATGCCACTTATTTTGAACTTTTTTCTTTATTAGTTTGTTCTTAGTTGTAATATTTAGATGTCTTTTCTAGATAATGAGTCCAGTGAAACTCAAAATGTTGACCTAATAAATGCTTAATGGTGCTCCCGGTTATTATACAGTATATATTTGTTAACCCCTCTGTCTATGGCCTGGGTTGGTTCGAAGTCGACGGGGGTTCTGGTTAGAAGGCAGCAACGGATCTGTTACTTGCAGTAGTTTCTTCTATACTACTCTCCGAGTTCTTCTTTAGTGGCTCGGAGGATTCTGAGAGGCTTATTAAATTCTCTGAGGGTTCCCCGATTCTTCTTGTAACGTATCGGATCTGTTACTTGCAGTAGTTTCTTCTATACTATTCTCCGAGATCTTCTTTAGTGGCTCGGAGGATTCTGAGAGGCTTATTAAATTCTCTGAGGGTTCCCCGATTCTTCTTGTAACGTATCGGGAGATTTTAATGACTAAGTTCTCTGAAGAGAGCACGGCTCGAAAGAGAAGATAAAGACTGTTTCTTACTGTAATTTACTGCTAAAATGTTACAGGTAATGCTCAGCCTCGTAGTTTGAATCAGAATAAACATGGAAGAAATTATCGGGGTTTATATACCCCCGATTCTACAGGGTGATCAAAAAGTAACGCAACCCATGGGAAAACGATTTATTTCAGAGCAAGTGCTGGAAGTGGGCACCGTTCTGTGCTTCACACAAGTGGATACGGCGATTCATGTTCTTAAAGACCCTTTGCAACGTTTCCTGTGAAATTGCATCAACACACTTCTGAATCATCGCCTGCAATTCTGGAATACTGTGAGGGTGAGTGACATATGCGACATATCCTCGCTTGATAGAGGATTTGTTTGGAGCACCTCTTCCATACATTTCCGTGAAGGCCTCCTGCGTCTGGGCATAGCTTCTGGAGCGAATGTACTGCGTGACAATGAATATACGCTGCTCCAAGGTGTATTTCATCTTTTTCATATATTCACCACCTGCAACAGAAGGAAAAAATCAATTATGTGCGTTTCTCCATGGGTTGCGTTACTTTTTGATCACCCGTTACTAACATCATCATTATTAAATGTTGAAGAAGCTGCATTATTTTTGCACAATATTTGAAAATAAAGTAAATCTTTTAGCTGTGGTAATGTTTAAACGAATAAACAAGATATTTGAAGATGAAGCCATATTTTTATCTTAAACCGCGTATTTTCAGATCTGATGTTATCATGATCTGCCAAGTTAACTAAAAGTGGAAATTGAACTATGCATCTTTACACTAAAATATGCATATGAGTAAAAATTAAAGGTTTGAGATTTACAATTAAATACTTAGGTAAGACATGACTTCATCTTTTATAACGAAGAGAGAATGTATGCAATTTATGAACATTGCAAAAAGTTTCTCAGGATTCATTATTAAGCTAAATCTAAAAATTATTAAGAAATTTTAAAAAGTGCAAGTCACCAATTATTTGGCAAAGTAGAAAGCACATCAAAATTTATCCCAACGGAAAAATAATAATAAAAAAATAATAACAGTATCGCCGAGTATATATTCCTAAATGGCGACATAATGTCGGGTCGTACATGGAGTACAATCCCAAGTACATCACTGAGTACGTCGTAATTTTGGTTTATTACAATTACGATTACCAATTAATTCACATTCGCTTATTATCGTTAATTATAGTTTTATTAAAGTACATTAATTACATTATATTAAATTATTATCGTTAATTAAAGTACATTAATTACATTATAAATTATTATAATTAATTACAGTTTCATTAAAGTACATTAATTACATTATATTAAAGTATTACAGTTAATTACAATTAAACAGTTAACTATAGCTTTGTTTTTTTTACAGTGCTTCATATTTATAGACAATTAAGATGTTAGTTAGGAATATAACACAAAGTACATGGGCACATACGGTATATATATATATATATATATATATATATATATATATATATATATATATATATATATATATATAACATAACACATAATAATGTTTTATAAATTCGAATCAGAGCGAGAGTAGATTTTACGTTTTCAGATGTCAATTTGTGCTGTGATCATCGAATTGCGTACACTTGCATAAGCTTTTTCGAGTTTATTGCGAGAGGTGAACGCACTTAAAAGAAAAAGTAAAAAGAATACATGTGGACGTATTTACATGTAGGTACGTAGCTATGTACGTAAGCATGATCATCAGGGGACATGTACGAATGAACAAAGTATTGTACACATATCGGTACGTAACACAATAGGTTGTGTGCGTAATATAGACACGAGTAAACATGGACTGATAGGTTGATAGGGCATCAGTAGACAATAGGTAGGAGAATGAATAAGTAAAAAAATTAATAAAGGATAACGGTCAAGATAAGATATGGACGTATGGATGAATATGGTCGAATAATAATATTTATACTACATAACACTAGACTGGACACAACCTATAAATAATGACTTATAGAGAATGAAGTTTTTATTATTATTGAAGAATTTATCATACATTGAATACAGAAGATGTCCACATACTAAACACGTGATTCAGTGTTCAAGGTATGGAAAACGTGAAGGAAATTAAGTTACTTTTATGACGTCATAGTTATTTACTTTGTACGTACCGTATAAGTCATTATTGCGAGAAATTAAAGGAGACGAATTAGAGAGACACAGTTCAGGGACATTCGCTTCTCACAGCTAACTTCTAATGGCACAAACATGAATACTGCTCAACCATAGAAATGGTAGGTCGCATGGTTGTGACACTGAAAAAAAAATGGAAAGCAAAAAATCGAAATTCTATCCCAACTCGCTCAGGCGATTTTGGTTTCTCATGTAAAAATTAACATTCAAACATAAAAACCATACAAACATAAGTAGTGTATGAAGACAATGAATATAAGGATCCATATAAGGATTATATAGGAATTATTAATTGTTCATTTTTACACACACACACACACACACCACACACACACATATATATATATATATATAATATATATATATATACTGTATAACCTTGGCTTTCTCTTCCGCGTGAATTGTTCATTTTGACGAAAGACAGGCTTGTCGTCCCACCTTAATATGGAATCCGAACCACGACTCGCCAATGACGTTTGGTTGATAAAGTTTACGGAGAAAATATTCAAGATGTCAGTCATCTTCGAGAGTGCATTTTAACAGCATGGAATGAGATCGATGAAGACACCATTTCTACAGCAGTTCGCCAGTTGCACACAAGGCAACAATTGGTTATTGATAATGATGGAGGACACATTGAACGCTTGCTGCGTTAATGTTTTATTCAATTTGTTTTTGTTCATTACAAACTTCTTTAATGTTCAGCTAAATCTTTACTTACCTTTCTTCTCAAATTTACTTTTTGACAACTATTGCTCAAGTTGAATTTGTAAAGAGACTACTCATCCGATTGAAATAAACTTCTACTCATTTTAAGGACAATACAAAGTGTGTAATATGATTTTTGTTTCATTTAGTTATCCTTGGAATTGTGGGTTTGTTGCCCTCGTAAAAAAGGTGTATATATATTATATATATATATATAATATATATATATATATTATATTATATATATATATTATATATAGAGGGTGATTCATAAATGTGTTTCATAAATCGCAGGATGTATTCTTCAGACAAAAGTAAAGAAGAAAGCCATATAAACATCGGTCGAGAGACCCATAGGTTTCGAGTTATAGTACGCGACAGAAAAATTAAACTCCTAAAGATTTTTTACAGTTTATGCAAATATAGTGTGATAATTTGCTTCATTAAAGTAAATGTTCTAAATTCTTTCCTACTTTGATGGTGAAATCGACGACTAATGTGGTTCATGCATGATGGTGCACCAGCTCATTTCGCCCGTTAGAGGGAAGAATTTTGAACATTTACTTTATTGAAGCAAATATATCACACTGTGTATTTGCATAAACTGTAAAAAATCTTTAGGAGTTTCATTTTTCTGTATAAAATGGTTTTTCTGTATAAAATGGTTCATGAAATTATTGCGCGCAGTCCGCAGAAGTCAATTCGACATTTGTCAGCAGAAGTAGGTAGCTGTATTTCACGAACATCTGTGCATTGTAGGTAGCTGTAGCTGTAGGTAGCTGTGTATCCTGACAGGTGGATAGGGCGCGGTGGTTCTATTCCGTGGCCACCTCGGTCACCAGATTTAAATCCTCTTGATTATTACTTGTGGGGTCATTTAAGAAGCCTAGTTTATGTTACAGAAGTACGAGCACGTGATGAATTGTGGCAACGAGTTCAAGACAATTGCGAAACGATCCGCAATACTCCAGGAATTTTTGAGTGTCAGACAATCACTGGTGTGACGTGCTGAGGCATGCATTCAAGAAGTAGAAAAGAATTTCGAACATTTACTTTAATGACGTAAATGTGTATTTGCATAAAATGTTAAAAAACTTCAGGAGTTTCATTTTTCTGTCGCGTGCTATACCTCGAAACCTACGGGTTTCTCGACCTACAGTATGTTTATATGGTCTTTTTTCTTTATTTTTGTCTCAAGAATATACTCTGCAATTTATGAAACACATTTATGAATCACCCTGTGTGTGTGTGTGTGTGTGTATATATATATATGTATATATATATATACACACACACATACACACACACACAAACACACACACACATATATATATATATACAGGGTGGGCCGTAAGTTTCCATACATAGGAAAAATTAAACGTTTGTTTTTATGTTTCAGATACCCTAAGAATATGCGTTTGACGTAAGATCTTGTTTACTGATGAAGCAAATTTTTACGTCAATGGAGAGGTTAATCGGCAAAACATACGTTATTGGAGTAATGCTAAACCCTAACTGGCTGAGTCCGACGAAGATGCAAGGTGCCGGTAAAGTGATGGTGTGGGCCGGGATATGGGGTGACAGAATTATTGGACCAATTTTTGTCAGTGGAAATCTTAATGACGAAAGGTATCTTAACATGTTGCAAGAAGAGATTTTCCCATCCCTGCTAAACGAGGAAGGTAACTTCCCAGTTTACTTCCAGCAAGATGGAGCTCCACCTCATTATGGTCTTCACGTGCGTCGGTATTTGGATCAGCAGTTTCCGGATGCTTGGATTGGTCGGCGTGGTCCTGTGGAGTGGCCTCCCAGATCCCAGATCTCACCCCCCTTGATTTCTATCTTTGGGGGCACTTGAAGGCCATGGTGTATCAGGAAAAGATACGAGACATAAATCATCTAAAGGAACGTATCACCAACGCCATTACAAGCATAACGTCAACTGTGCTAATGCGTGTTCATCAACAGTGGGGAACACGTATTGAAATGTGTTTTCAAAACAATGGCAACCATGTATAGCATATTATATAAATAAAAATGGTTGGCCATAAAAAAATGTTTATTTTTCCTATGTATGGAAACTTACGGCCCACCCTGTATATATATAATATATATATATTATATATATATATATATATAATGTATGTATATAAGCCTCTTACAACGCACTGCACTGATGATGGGTGCATTACCTTTAAAAATTCACTATACTCTATACCAGTGGCATCTAGGAGGTGCGCGAAGAAAATTTGATGATTTTGATTTATCATTGTTTTTTCGTAGAAAGTTTTTGAATTTCAAGAAGATGACCGAGGAAGAAAATACTCGCTAACACATAGTCATTCCTGGGAATTTGCGAGATAGTATCCGCGATATCGCTTACTTGCGATTAAAATTTAGCAAACTAAATATCACAATTCGAGATCGCCGCATTATTTTGTAAAATAACAGTTGATTGACATCAGGGAAGATATAAGTTTACGAACCGAATTTCAACAGAAAACTGTGAACAATTGGTGGATTGGATTAAAAAATGAGTACCCAGATTTAGTAGGCGCAGCGAACGATGCGCTCCTTCCATTTGGATCTACATATCTGTGTGAGGTGTCTTTTCTGCTATGATAGGTATTAAAACCAAGAATTGAAATAAACTGAACTTGGAACGGACCTTCGAATCGCTGTATCACAAAGTGTCAAACCAAGATTTTCAGAAATTATGAAGCACAGTCAGCCACATTGTTCTCATTCAATTATATTGGTAAGTATATCTTCACCCTATCGTATTTCTGTTGTATACTATTAACTTACTAGTAAATAATGAAAGGATGTATATATATATATATATATATATATATATATATATATATACACACACACACACACATATATATATATATATATATTAATAGGGCGGAGTGAAAAACTCATTTTCGAATTTTCAAATTGGCTAGTGTGGAAAATGTGTGGAGTAGTGAGGAAATAATGGTGTAAATTTAAAATCATAACATTAATATCTTCAGGTGCCACAATGACCTTCAATATTGAAAAAAATTGAAAAAAGCAGATTTTAACCAATAATTACAGAAGAGTCCACGATGCACAATAGACAAGAATTTATTCACACTTGTATAAAATAGCTCAGTCAACCTTTAAAAAAAGTTTCTATTCTCTAAAAACAGTTTTCTATAGTCAGCTCACTCAGCTGTCACGTGAGTACCTCGGTTCAGTGTAGCTGTCGCTCTCGTAGCAGGTGGGTGTTCTGTTGTTGGCGTTACTCAGATAGTCTAAACTATATTTCTTATATATTTTGCATTTCTCTATTGTGTTGCCCTAAGTTTGCCATGTACTATTAACTGAAATTAACGTATAATTGATATTAGCTTTCTTTTTCAGATTTGTATACTTTCAAAATGTCTCGAGTTTGTGCAAAATCAACCAGGGCCTCAACTGAGTGCCCCATGTTTGGTATGGGGGAAGATTTGTGGCACAGGAATCTTCCTACATACGAAGGAGTTTTTAAATATTACTTGTTTGTAAGAAACGATTTGAAACAGAATACTAATAAAGATCCTTCAATATCTCAAATATTAGAACAAGTTGTTGATAAATTGAAAACAATTTGGGAAAGTGCTTCCGTCCCAATTCTGTCAGCAGGCGAATTGAAACAATGTTCAGAAGCTACCACGAAAAGTATCGTGTCATTATGAAGCCATACCAAAGCAGAAAAATTCTGAAGCTTACAAAGCAAAGATTGATATGTTCAAAAAAGAAGCACACACGAAACTTTTTGACATTGCAGCGTGCAAGTGCAAAGTACTAACACAATGTTCTTGTCCCAAAGAAAAAACGGTTCCAAAGGAAGAAGTGACGTTCCTCTTAGATCAAAGGAGTGAAAGAAAACTGTTTATTGATAGAGTAGATATTACACTCTCAAAGAAAAAGCATCTACGTTGCTAAGAAAGCAAAAAGAAACTGTGAGGCTCACCAAAGAATCTTCACAGGAGAAATTGCAGGATACAAATGTTGAATTATCATCATCGACATCAAATAGTGAAAGTGAATCTGGCGAAATATCAGACGATACATTTCCAGAGCCAGTTAGCTCGAAGAGAAAGCTCGAACAACCTGAAGAACAATTATTCAAGAAAAGGAAAACTACAAATCTACCTTCAGTGGCTACTGCTTGTGACAGGACTGCAGTTTCAGATCGAGCTGCAGCATTCATTGTTAGTGCAGTATTGCAAGATATTGGAGAAGTTTCTATTGACAATACATCTGAAGTAGTGGATAGGAGTAAAATCAGAAGAGAAAGACAAAAGGAGAGATCAGAAATTATGAGATCAAAATCAGGTCCCAATCAGAGGAATCTATTTTGATGGTCGAAAAGATTCTACACTCTTCCGAAAAAAAAGAGTCCAAAGTATATCAGAAGAAGGTAACAGAAGAACATATCACTTAGTGAGAGAACCTGGTTCAGATTATTTGGGCCATTATTCTGTGAATTCTGGATCAGCTGAAGAAATATGTAAAGGAATGTTTGAGTATATTGGAAATAATGACATGAACCTGGAAAACCTTGTTGCCATTGGATGCGATGGTGCAGCAGTCAACACTGGAGAAAAGGAGGCGTTATAAGCTTATAGAATTGAAGCTGAAGAAACCAGTTCAACATTTTAGGTGCCAGCTCCATGCCAATGAATTGCCATTACGCCATTTAGTTGCAAAGCTGGATGGAAAAACATCTGGCCCCCGCGGATTCACCGGCCCTATTGGCAGGGAATTAGAGAACGTGAGAGTCTTCCTATTGTCAAGTTTGAAAGGATTGATGCTGAGGAACCAACTGTAGACTGTGAAGATCATAGCACCGACCAAAAAATCTAATTGATATTCATCAGCCATAACAAGGGATATTGCTCTCCAGATCTTGCTCATCGTAGTCCAGGCAAAATGGCACATTCACGATGGCTGACTACAGCAAATCGTTTGCTTCGTCTATACGTTTCAACTGTAAGTCCATCTGAGAACCTCATGAACATTGCTTCTTTTATAATGAAGGTCTACATCCCAATGTGGTTTTTATTAAGCAAAGTACGTCTTTTGTCAATGGCTCAAAACATGTTTTCAAAACTATTGAACTAACAAGAACACTGAATGACGAAGTAAAGGATATTGTAACCCTGTCATACAAAGAAATGCATTTTTTGCAAATCCAGAAAATATTCTAGCATCAATGATTCATGATGACCGCAGCGCCATAAGAGAATTAGCGTGGAGGCGAATAAAGAAAGCAAGGCAAACAAACAAGGAAAAAGTTGTGAGGCGTTTCACAGTACCTGTTATTCAATTTGAAGCTACTGATTATACTGATTTAATTAATTGGCAAAAATGCATTGTCACTGAACCACCTGTGACAACTTCACTGACAAGACACCTGACAGAAAATGATCTTGAAGAATTCATAGAAAACAAGAGTACCCCTCCATTCGAGAAATTCCCTTGTCATACACAAGTAGTAAAAGAATGGTAAAATTAGTGACTGAAGCATCATCAAAGTATTTGGATTGAACGCGCGAGATGGCTTCATAAGATCAACACTTCAGTCACGTAAAAAATGCCATCATTCGAAAGTAAAGCTGAATATAAAGTTTAAATAAAACGTTAATAGAAAAAAACATGCGCAAGGATGGGTGGTTGGGAGGGCATGGTGGAGCTCGACACGCAGCCACCTCCTCGTGGTGAGTTCTGGATTATTTAGATCATTAATCAAAAGAACATTAATCTAAATAAACTAAGAGCTGCGTAATTCAGTAACTATTTTGGTAATTGGAACACTTAATATATAATAATAACAAGTAATTTCAGTTATTGTACTAATGCAGAATATAAGAAAATCATTATATTTCACTTTTTTCGACGGCTTTGTGGCACCTGAAGATATAATTTCGCAGGACTAATATTTATGCACAGTCATTATCTATAGCACCCACATATTTTCCGCACTAGCCATATGTGAATTTCGAAAAAATGTTTAAAAACCTCATTTTCGATCCGCCCTAATATATAATCTTCATGTTCATTAGGGGTGCTTGTTATTTATTTTTGCTGATTAAAGAGTGCGTGATCAAAAAAGTTTGAAGACCACTGCTCTACAGTATACCAAAAGTACGTTCGGGAATAATATAAATGTTTAAATATTCTTTCGTTGAAAAGATGACTTGGGCACGAATTTGTTAGGTATGTACGCATGTATTAGTACAGTATATAGGAATAAATTCGTTTCTTGAATCACAGCTTTATATTTAGTAATGTATTTATTTATACACTTCTTTCGGAATACATAATTTGCTATCAGTATTTATTAACCAATTATATTAACCAGTGAACTTACAAAATGTATGATTTATGACCGACATTTGTTAAATTTGAAGAGGAAAGTGAGTATGCCTCCTACATTTCAGTTTTTACTTTTCATCAAATGAAAACGGATTGAAACTTTCAAAAACTTTCTAAAACTTTCTAAAATTAAAAGGTTTTAAATATCTTAAATGGTTAAAATGGATTTCATGTAAATATACAAACTTTTTGATGGCGTAGTTTCTTTTCATTGTTATATTATATAATCTTTTCCTAAATTTGTTAATGATTTATTTTTCCGATCCTGTTTATAATACATTTTCTAATATTTTGTTAATAATTAAATTATGTAAATGTTAAGTAATTGTTATAGTCGTTGTTCTTTTGAAAGTTCTTCCAGTCTTTGACATATACAATGTATTAATGTATTATTTTTTTTCAGTTTAGTAAGTTTATTTTATGAGTATTGCGTGTAAAGTTGGATAAAGTTTAGTGCTTTATGTCTTATAAATACGTATAAATCAGTAAAACTATATTAATTACTGAACTTATAAAATATACGACTTTTGAAGGTTTACAGTACCTTCTCATAGTTTATATTTCCAATATAATTCGAATATTAACCCTTTACCTCCCGTAGGTCTTTTCCGAGACTGAATAAAATCGTCTGGCGTTAGCCACAACAAAATCAGTAAAGTAACAATGGGCGCTAAGGGTTAAGGAAGTAAACATGAGAATAACTTATTGCTGCAAAATATCCTTTCGGTTTCTGGAGGTGAAGTCATAGTCAACACTGAAGGCCTATTTTTATTTTACATCACAGATTTATTTATACGAGGGCATTCATATATTTTGCCCCCCTTTTTTCTTAGCTAAATAATAGGCCATGGAGTTAAAATGTCTTTTGGGCCGTAAGTTTGAACTTTCTGCGCTTCACATAACCGGATTTTTCCAGTTTGAACCTCCCCGCCTTGTATAAAACCGCTTTTATACAAGCGATGGTATAAAACCGATGGTTAACGCAGTTTCGAAAATGGCGTCTGACAGTGATGTGCGTTGTAAACAGAGAGCTGTTATCGAGTTTTTAACCGCAGAGAAGGAAACAGTTGGAAATATTCAAAAACGTCTACAAAACGTTTACGGAGATGCTGTTGTTGATCGAAGCACAGTTGGACACTGATCAAAACGTGTGAGATCATCGGAGAGAGGGAGAGCCAGCCTCGATGATGAGCCACGCAGCGGTCACCCGGCATCGGCTGTCACATCTCACACTGTGCAACGTGCTAACACCACCATTCGATCAAATCGGCGCATCACATAGAAGGAGCTATCATTGGAGCTAGGAATTAGTGAACGAAGTGTGAATACGATAATTCAGGAACTGGGATACTCAAAAGTGTGTTCACGGTTTGTTCCTCGCCAACTGACTGAAGATCACAAAGCCCAAACAAAAGAAATTGCTTCTGAGTTGTTGGTTCGATACGAGACAGAAGGGGATGACTTCCTTTCACGAACTGTGACTGCGGATGAGACTTAGATACACTACTTTGAACCTGAAACAAAACGCCAATCCATGGAGTGGCATCACGCAGACTCCCCACGCAAGAAAAAGTTCAAAATGGCTCCCTCTGCACGAAAGGTTATGGCCATCTTCTGGGACATGAAAGGGGTGATTCTGGTGGACATTATGAAGAAAGGACAAAAAATCAACTCAGAGGCATCTATTGCTACCCTACAGAGACTCCAGAGACGTATGAAGCGAGTTCGACCGGAGAGAAAACTGGAAGACGTCCTTTTGCACGATAAAGCAACACCACACAACAGTTTGCAAACAAGAGAGGCCGTCACAAAAATGCGCCTGACTGTTACCCCACCCTCCATACAGCCCGGATCTGGCACCTTCAGACTTCCATTTGTTTGGGCCAATGAAAGATGGTATTCGTGGAAGAAAGTTTCAGAGTGACGATGAGGTTGTTGAGGAGGTTAAGAGGTGGCTCCAGCGGAAGCCAGCGGACTTTTACCAGCAAGAAAAAAATGCCCTTGTTTCGAGGTGGAGGAAGACTATGATGGAAAGACTATGGTGGATGAAGACTATGTGGAAAAATAAAAACTTGTAAAAAAGGTATGTAACTACTTGTGTACAAAATTTCTGGAGTTTACAAGGAAACTTGGAAATAAAAAAAAAGGTAGGACAAAATATATTGAGTGGCCCTCGTAGATTTGTGTTTTCTACTGATACCTGTTTGGTTGATAAGACAATAACTGAACGGATTCACCATCTGGCACTTATAAACTATCCTTAATTTAATTACTTTACGTATTATCTTTGGAAAATAGTTTGAAAAAAATATGCCAGTAATATCGTTCAAAGTTATAATGAAAACAAAGTTTCTTGGAAAAAAAATTCATGATTGAAGTAGATCCATATGGAAGATGTTATTATTCACTCGGTATGCTTTGTCATACAAATAATTAAAAACTATCCTAAAGGAGAAAAACTTCAGTATAGATAAAGAATTTAAATTGCCCAGATGTCATATACAGAGGATTGACAAAAGTAAATAGACATCTTCGGTTTCTTTTCC
Source organism: Bathynomus jamesi (assembly GCA_023014485.1). Classification (NCBI taxonomy): domain Eukaryota; kingdom Metazoa; phylum Arthropoda; class Malacostraca; order Isopoda; family Cirolanidae; genus Bathynomus; species Bathynomus jamesi. The sequence continues at coordinate 17,875 of JAJOZX010012359.1, read as the reverse complement.
ATAGTTTTTGATTTGATAATAAGTCAATAAATAATAACAGATTTGTTGAATCAATATATTTAGAAACGTGTTGCTTTCCACTTTGCATTATGTAAAGTGGCACACGTTCTTTCATTTCATTGATGAGCTTTGCCATTTGTTCATGAGGATAATCATTGTACTGTCTATTTACTTTTGTCAACCCTCAATTCCGCCCATTTCACGAACTGGGCAATATAAATACCCATTTCGTATAATGGGCAATATAAATACCCATTTCATTTCATGGCAGGAAGTTGCCCATTTCATGAAATAGGCAATTATATTGCTCAGTTCATGAACTGAGCAATTACACAAACGGGGTGTAACATATATATATATTCAGTAAATACATACAGTATATATATATATATATATATAATATATATATATATATATATATATATATATATATATATATATATATATATATACAGGGCGTCCCAAAAAAATGTATACACACTTTAACAGCTGATAGCTCAATTGATGTTTCTTTCTTTCCAAGTTAAACCCATTAGAATTAATAATGGCAGTCAGACTAAGCTTTGAACAAAGGAAATTCATTCTAAAATGCTACTGGAAGTGTGAAAACGCAGTTGAAGTGCAGACAGTTTAGGAGGGAGTTTCAAACAGATCCACCAACGCGACTTACCATCACTCGAATTAGAGATAAGTTTGAAGCCGATGGAACTGTTCAGAATGTCCACAAGAAGCGTTCCGGAAGACCACGGACATCGACAAGCCCCACAAAGCAAGAAAGAGTACTGGAAACGTATCACCAAAGTCCAAGAAAATCTGTGCGGCAAGCGAGTCGTGAGGTAGGAATTTCAGAATCGTCTGTCCAACGCATTTTGAAGCGCTGTCAATGGAAAAGTTACATTCCAAGATTAGTCCATGCTATTAATGAAGATGATCCGGACCGAAGAGTGGAGTATTGCGAGTGGTACTTGGCACGATGTGGATGTGGATTGGACGAAGGGGTTTCGTAGAATACCCTCCGCGTTCACCAGACCTCACACCACTAGACTTTTTTTTATGGGGATACTTAAAAGACAAAGTCTACGCTATAAAACCTGCAACAGTCGCTGAATTGAGAGCAGCCATTGAACGAGAATGCACACAAATACCAAACGAAATGTTTCGTGATGTTTGCGATTCCATTGCTTCGCGTTATCAGCAGTGCCTGGACCAGAACGGACGTCAGTTTGAAAACAGGCGTTGACAAAACAATTAAATAATGTCTGTAGATTCTATTACATTTTGAAAATGAAATGTATTTTAATAAACACTGCCTTTATAAGTATTTAAAGTGTGTATACATTTTTTTGGGACGCCCTGTATATATACACACATATACAGTACAGTAAATATATATATATATATATATATATATATATATATATATATATATATGAAATTATTTCACGAAAGTAACACGTGAATAATATTTATGATGAATAAAACCACGAAGGAGAGGAAACAGAATGGTGCTCAAGTGCTTTCGTCTAATGACATCCTCAGGAACACTGTGTTCCTGAGGATGTCATTAGACGAAAGCGCTTGAGCACCATTCTGTGTTTCCTTTCCTTCAAGGTTTTATTCATCATATATATATATATATATATATATATATATATAACCTTGGTTAACTTGGTTTTGCTTCTGTTCGAATTGTTCATTCTGACAAAGGTCAAGCTTGTCACTCCATCTTAGACCTACAGTTTAGGGTGAAATCCAAACCACGCCTCTCCAATAGCTCAGCGTCTTAGCCACTAGGCTACCCAGGGTACCCATTTATCCACCAACCAATTTTTTTATTGTGTGGAAGGACGAACAGGTGGGTTTTGCTGCGCGCCGCCTGCCGTCACCAAGTCTCGATCCCGGGACCGATGGATTCGTAGTCAGCGATGCTAACCACTACACCATATATATAACCTCATACTAGGGGCACTCAATATATTTTGCCCCACCCTTTTTTCTTAGCTAAATAATAGGCCATGGGGTTAAAATGTCTTTTGCGCCGTAAGTTTGAACTTTCTGCCTTCACATAACCGGATTTTTCCAGTTTGAACCTCCCCTCCTTGTATAAAACCACTTTTAAACTGATGGGTAACGCAGTTTCGAAAATGACGTCTGACAGTGATGTGCGTCGTAAACAGAGAGCTGTTATCGAGTTCTTAACCGCAGAGAAGGAAACAGGTGGAACTATTCACAAACGTCCACAAAGCGTTTACAGAGATTCTGTTGTTGATCGGCGGGTCACATACAAGGAACTATCACTGGACCTAGGAATTAGTGAAGGAAGTGTGAATACGATAATTCAGCAATAGGATACTCAAAAGTGTGTTCACAGTTTGTTTCTCGCCAACTGACTGAAGCTCACAAAACCCAAAGAAAAGAAATTGCTTCTGAGTCGTTCGTTCGATACGAGATAGAAGGGGATGACTTCCTTTCACGAATTGTGACTGCGGATGAGACTTGGATACACCACTTTGAACCTGAAACAAAACGCCAATCCATGGAGTGGCATCACGCAGACTCCCCACGCAAGAAAAAGTTCAAAATGGCTCCCTCTGCACGAAAGGTTATGGCCGCCATCTTGTGGGCATGAAAGGGATGGATTCTGGTGGACATTATGAAAAAAGGACAAACAATCAACTCACAGGCATATATTGCTACCCTATAGAGACTCCAGAGACGCATAAAGCGAGTTCGACCGGAGAGAAAACTGGAAGACATTCTTCTTTTGAACGATAACGCAACACCACACAACACTTTTCAAACAAGAGAGGCCATCACAAAAATGCGCTTGACTGTGTTACCCCACCCTCCATACAGCCCGGATCTGGCACCTTCAGACTTCCATTTGTTTGGGCCAATGAAGGATGCTATTCGTGGTAGAAAGTTTCAGTGATGATGAGGTTGTTGAGGAGGTTAAAAGGTGGCTCCAGCGGAACCCCGCGAACTTTTACCAGCAAGGAATAAAGGTCCTTGTTTCGAGGTGGAAAAAAGTCGTAGAAAAGGATGAAGACTATGTGGAAAAATGGAAACTTGTAAAAAAGGTATGTACAAAATTTCTGGAATTTACAAGGAAACTTGGAACGAAAAAAAAAAGTTTGGGCATAATATACAGGGTGTACATAAAGTTAGGATCTATTTTTGTGAAGCACTTGGAAATTATATGGAATTCAATCATAAAATGATAAAGTGGTAACATTTATTAAATAATTAAGAGTAGGATTCGACGTGACGCCATCATCAGTATCCCTGCACAGCTCAAATCGTTCCGCAGCATTTCTAAACACATTCTGGAGCATTTGCGGGGTTATGTTATCTGCAGCAGTTCGTATACGTGTACGTAAGTTTTCAAGACTCGTAATCTTCGTCTGATAGACGTGCGATTTGATAAAGCCCCATGCAAAGAAATCTAAAGGGGTTAAATCTGGTCATCTCGCGACACAAGGTCTGTTGCTTCCGCGTCCGATCCAGCGATTTGGAAAACGTCCATTTAGATAATCCTGAACAATTTTGGCATAGTGACAAGGAGCACCATCATGTTGATAGACGACGGATAATTATACCGTCGTCTTCAACATGATGGTGCTCCTTGTCACTATGCCAAAATTGTTCAGGATTATCTAAATGGACGTTTTCCAAATCGCTGGATCGGACGCGGAAGCAACAGACCTTGGCGCGAGATGACCAGATTTAACCCCTTTAGATTTCTTTGCATGGGGCTTTATCAGTCGCACGTCTATCAGACGAAGATTACGAGTCTTGAAAATTACGTACACGTATACGAACTGCTGCAGATAACATAACCCCGCAAATGCTCCAGAATGTGTTTAGAAATGCTGCGGAACGATTTGAGCTGTGCAGGGATACTGATGGGCGTCACGTCGAATCCTACTCTTAATTATTTAATAAATGTTACCATTTTATCATTTTATGATTGAATTCTATATAATTTCCAAGTGCTTCACAAAAATAGATCCTAACTTTATGTACACCCTGTATTGAGTGGCCCTCGTACTTCATCTACAATTCTCCTTATATTTATATCACAATATATATATATAATATATATATATATATATATATATATATAAATCAGCGACGTGCACTCAGGGTAGGCAAGGTAGGCAGTGCCTGCCCTAGCATAAAATCTAAAAATCTAAAAAAGTAACTTTTTTCGTTATTTAAACTTCATTCTTTCAGTTCCTAATGCTTTCTCTTAAAATACATACAAATTTCATGCTAATTCTGTATGTAGCATTATGTGTAATGCTGAAGCAGGCACATATTGCTATGCTTTTTATCCTGCATATAAATTATAATAGCTAAATTCTTCGTAGCGCGTGCCGTCAATCCAAGCTTTTTTCTTTAAAACAATAGGAAATAAAGGCAATTTTTAACGTGCCTACGAAGCAACCCATGGGGCGGGCGTATGATGTAGCAACGTGGCAACGCAACTGCAGTTTTCCAAGATATGAACAGCAATCCTTTATCTTGGGAAGCAGATACTTTGATAAAGAGTAATGGGTTTTATAATTGGCTGACAAAAGACTCAACATACTTTCTACTAATGACCTATGAAGAAATTTTCAATAAAACTGAGCTACTCTTTAATATCCTGCAAACTAAAATAATAGATATTCCATGTTGCGTTGAAAGAATCAATGACACAATAGAATCATTAGAAGATATGCGTAAAAATTTTAGTGTTTTTTATGAGAAGTTTGAAAAGAATTGTATAGAAAATAACCTTGCTGAATCCAATTGTCGCATAAAACATCCAATTAAGGAAGAAAGAGAAATAATTTTTTGTCTTATATTGAATGATATAATTAAACAAATGGAAGCTAGATATAATGACTTCAAAAATTTGCGGTTTATTACTTTAGTTGACAGTAAGAAGTTTGATGAAATGGCTAGTCAAGTTTATACGGAAGCACAAGAAAGTTTAGAAAAGAATTATGCTAACTTCTTTGATTTCGTAAGACTAAAAGCTGATTTGGCTGGAATCTATAATGCACCAATGTTACGAGACAAATCTATTAAAGATTTGCTCGTCTTCATTTTTAAAAATGAACTGGAACAAACATTTCCCGAAGCAGTGAAACTGCCGCAATTGGTCCTTACAATTCCAGCTACAGCTGTTTCAGTTGAGCGAACATTTTCAACTTTAAAAAGAATTAAAACATGCACTAGGAATCGAATGACACATGAAAGGCTTTCATCGCTTGCTTTAATCTCTATAGAAAAAGAAAGGTTCATGAAACTGGAACAAAGTACTACACACAACTTTTATGACGTGGTTACAGAAATATTTCTTCAGAAGGAGAGACGAATGGAAT